>QNQO01002371.1:0-123319 GCA_003290165.1 Berberis thunbergii
TCCACGTTCGCTCATGGCAGATAGAACTGAAGGTGGAGGTGCTGCACCTGCTGTCATCGCATGGACCCGGCGAGGAAGAGGAAGAATGACCTGGTCTGCTGGTGCATTAACAATGGTGTTGAGCACCACAGGTGCAGCACAGAAGTGGGTCACCCCTTGGTTGGCTATAGCTTCATAAACAGCCTTCGCTGTTACCTAAAAGTATGCAAGATGGATAAGTGGAGACCATAAATAGACTTAAATACACAAATCAATTGAAATTGAACCACACTACTGGGAATACACACTACTTCAAAAGTAGACATCAACAATGACAAATCTGAATTTTTTTTTTTCCGTGAATTTCAGCACATGCTGAGAAGCTTCATTTAATATTTCTGTCATGGAGTCCGGTTCAGAGTTATATGTTTGAGATGGACATCAAAACTCATAAAGGAGAGTTGACAGAGAAAACTCATAATTGGCAACTGCCAACAGAGATGTTTTGGGGATGAGAATAGGGTTTTCCATAAACTAAATAAAAAAACGCTCACAACAGATATGTTTTGGGGTTGAGAATAGGGTTATCCATAAATTAAATTAAAAGAACTCCCAGACCACTGGGCATACCTGACGAAGGCATATGTTTGTTCCACATATAGCTGCAAGAGTCCAAGGGAAACACCATCCATTGCAATGGAACATCGGAAGAGTCCACAGATACACAGCACCTTCAGTCATTCCCCACACAACAACATTACTGATAGACATGAGATATGCCCCTCTATGGTGCAAAACCACCCCCTTTGGACTAGACGTCGTCCCAGAAGTGTAACCCAGAGCAATGCTTTGCCACTCATCCTTCGGTGGACTCCAAACAAATTCGGGGTCACCTTTTTCCAGAAATTTCTCATATTCAATCGCCCCTTTTCCTAGAGCATATTTTAGAGTCTTTGGGTCGCAGTTTTCATCACCTATGACAATCAGAAGAGGAGCCACAAAGTTGCCCTTGGTTTTCTCTGCTACGAGTTTCAAAGCTTCCTCTGCTAAGGAAAATAACTCTTGGTCCACCATTACAACTGAAGCTGATGAGTGCCCCAAAAGAAAAGCAATAGTTGGTGCATTTAAGCGAATGTTAACAGAATTTACTACAGCACCAGACATCGGAACTCCAAAATGAGCTTCATACATGGCTGGGATATTAGGTGCAATTATAGCTACCTGCAGGCATACAATAAAAAAAGAAGAGCGAAGACCATTAGCTCACCAAATGATTTACATCTTTCACATACAATTAGTCTAGACCGTGAACCTTAAAATAGTTCCATTTTTCACGCAACTGCAGTCATACTGTGTGCATGACTGCATAAACCCTAAAACTGAAATATGTTATCTTAAACAAAATGGAAAAGCGCACATGGGCACACAAAGTGTAAGGTAGAAGATGGTGACTTGACTTGGTAACAAGTCATTTATATCAAAACCAAACACATTTATCTGAATGAATGCAATAATCAAACAAAAGCTAAAAACAAGAAGAGATGAAACACATTACATATATTTACATAGTTCGATAAATCCATGGACTTGCACAACAAAACAATTGTTTGCCAATGAAAATAAATAAGAGCTAGGATTCACATAATACAAGGAGGTGCATTTGTCTTTCGTAACCCTACTAAAAGATTCCTCAAACAATTAAAATAAAATTCTGAGAAGTAGTCATTCATCACCTTACTAAAAGATTCCTCAAACAATGAGAATGAAATTCTTACAAATTAATTCACATTTTATGTATGTCTCTGTACTCTCGACTTTTAACCCTAGTGCAATGTTCTATCCGTCACCTGTGGACGGAATTACTTCTTTTATCTTTGATCCCTTAAGATACCAATGGATCCTGCTTGCCGTACTCTTAGAATATGAATGAATAGATCCAAATTTAGAATTTTGAAACAAAATTAACTTCCCACTTGGTTCACGGATTATATGATACAAAGGAAAATCATTTTCTTTAAATAATAATTTCAGGTTCGTTCATTAGCAAATCAGTCCAACTACAAAAACATTTTCATACCCACTATTTTAATTAAAATTTTTAGCAAATCAATTTCCGTATCAAAAAATAAAAAATAAACAATTTAAAAAAAAAATGATGGTAGTTGTTGTTATAGTGGCAGTGGGGAACAGTCAGATCAGGCGAGCTTGGCTGCGGTCAGAATGAATTATGCATATCATATCCTATACAAAAATATGACTTTACAAATTTTTTTGTTGAAAAAATCATTTGATTTGCATCGAATTTTCCGTTTACCATTCCAATTAACTCAACTCTAAAATCAAATTTGTTCATGGGTCCCCCAGGGAATCACTGTGATTCTCATGTTCATTGGACTTCAATTCCCACCATTAATCACAAAATCAAATTGTGGAAGCGGAGTAATCTATCAATTTAGCCTAAAATGTAAGGGCCCGTCACATATTCTCATGGCATAGAATTCCATGCAACCAAACACACCCTAAAATCAAATTTATTTTTCGATTGAATCATTCACAATTAAAATGCCCTGTTTTACCGTTCCAATTAACTCAACTCTAAACCTTAACTCACCATCTCAAAATTTATGGATCTTCTTCAAATATCTCCGAACAAATTCACCACCAAATAAATACCAACATGATAGGCCTAAAAAAATTTAATTTCCGATTAAATCATTCACAATTAAAATGACTTGTTTTACCGTACAAATTTCTAAATCTCAATCTCAACTCACCATCTAAAAAAATTTATGGATCTTCTTCAACTACTAATTATAGACAACCAAAACAATACTAAACTAAAAATAAAACTTACAGTACTTCCGGGACCGATTGAGTGTTTGACCAAGGCCGAAGAGAGACGACGACATCGTTGATAAGTCTGGAACCAAGTGTACTGCACAGATCCATGAATCAGTGATTTCCTCTCTGGATAAACCAACGCCGCTCTTTCAAGAAACCATAGCGGCGTAAGCGCTATGTAATTTGCTTCGTTCTTCGGCAAATCATCTATGTCTCCCTCAAAGCCCGCCATTAATGACCTCTCCTCTTCTCCTCTCTTCTCTTTCAACTCTTTCTTGATCTTTCGTTTTTGGAGGAATTTGAGGAGATGTTATTTTAAATAGAGACGTCCTTCTCGTAGGTGTTGAGGTGAGGTAAGTGGCACAGCACACTTGGTAACGTGACAAATTTGAATACTTTGGGCCTTTTCCTTGATTAGTTAAAAAACAAATGTAGACGATATTAATTTTAGCCGATAGCCAATCGATGATATTTTATCAATAGATATTAAGTTCGTTTAAGGCATGGGCGGATCTACATAAGTTTTTTAAGAAATTTCACCAAACTAATAATATTTATAATTTTGTCTATTTCTCGTAGATAATAAAATACAAATATATACAAAATCGCAAACTCTTCGCAAGTTTACCTCTTTGCCTTCTCAATTGCCCAAAATGATTTTGACAAATATCGATTTTCTCCAATCTCCTCCAATCGCACAAGACGATTTCAACGAAGATTGATTTCTTCAATCACATAATAAGATTTCGATTAGACATAGATTGATTTATGGAGGTGGTCTTACTCTCTCTCTTGCTTGTTTGCTCCTCATCGACACTCTTCAGTCTTCACAGTAGCATGATTCAGCTAAACAATTGAACTGTAACATTCTTAATATTAACAGTTGTCCACCAATTGAAGCTCAGTTGATCAGACATCAACTCTCATTTTAAGAGGTCGCAGGTTCGAGACTCACCAGTTAAGATATTGTGAGTTTTCACCTGATTATTATAAGCACACGTGCTTCACCGTGGATAAGTCGTATTCATGCAAGGTGAAAACAACGAATCGGAGCGAAAGCAAGTCTCCCTACGAGATAGAGGCGGCGATGATATTAAGTGACAACAATATTGTAGCCTTCGGGCCTGGTTTGGTAAACCCTATAGGATAAGCTATATAGCATTCGGGCATAGATTACAACGCAAAGGATATTAAGTGGCAACAATAGCATTCGGGTCTGGTTTGGTAAACCCTATGAACATGAGAACTCGCAGAGAGTTTTTACTAAAATCCAATGTGCAACAACATTGACACATAAAATATTTTTCTCTTGTACTACTTTTTGAAACTTTGTTTTAATCATTTTTATTTATTAATTTTAAAAATAAAATTATTTGTGATTTATTTTTTTGCCCCCTTTGTCTGCAATCCTGGCTCTGCCCCTGGTTTAAGTATTAAGATTTGATGCGTCTAAATCTCGTCGTCATGCAAATTTGATCTACAAAATAGATGTCACTCCACCGCCAAATATCACATTTTTGGTAGCTGAAGGTACTCCAATGCTTTAGTCATCAACTTTGTTTGAATAACTAAGTAAATATGGATAAAATTAAATTAAAGTTTGATACTTTAATCAATTGTTTAATTTACCTTATATAATGGTTGCGGATAATTATCTAATTTAAGCATGTGAGGCGCAACGGAATGAGACGTTTTTCCTCATAATAGTCTATTCATTTATGAAGGTGTTCGTGGATGCGTAACTCCCTCCATGACTATTTTCTTATGTAACGTTTTATCTTCTTTATGAAATAACTTGTGCAGATTCGAATTTGGGTTTTAATTACGTCTTCTTCTGATGGGCCTTGTGTTGGGCTTTTATGATTATTTTTGCCTTTTTTGGTTTTATGAGCTGGTCTGGTAGATGGGGTATTTGATCCTCATGATGGATTTTTTTTGTCACGTGTATGACTATGATGACAGTCTATTTTAATGTATCATCAGAATGCACATTTGAATGACTATAGATTGAGATAATGATAATTAGGGTGTAAACGCGCTCTATTCTTGAGGTGGATATGTAATATTTTTTATTTTATTATAATAATTTAATAATAAGAAAAAGTTATCATTGAATTTCTATACAAAATAATTATATAGAATTTAAGGGTCTATGTATAGTTTATAAATATATATAGACTTCAAATAAATTATGTTTGAGGTTTGGGTATGATTAATTAATGTTAAAAAATGTTGGTTTTTATTGTAAAAATATGAAATATTGAGGACAAAATTGAAAATCTAAAAGTTAAATATAATAGCCTTTTATAATTTCTAGATAATTGTAAGGCTTCAAATAAATTATAGATATGACCTAAGTATAATTAATGAATGCTTACAGAAATTGGTTTTAATTGTAAATATTAAAATTTGATAAGGTGAAATGGTAAAAAGAAGTAATAGTATTTTAATTCAAATGACATAAACATCGTTATTACTTTTTCCTCGCTTTTTTTTTTGTTTGTAAATACCATAGAGTTGAGAAAGCAAAATTAAAATGAAAAACCAGATTGAAGACTTACATTTTCACTATTTATAAAGGGAACAATCATTATATAGTCCAAGTTGGTGGATGTGGTTTTTTGTTGGGATGTGAGATTGCATTTTTTATCCGGCAATGGTTTTTTTTTTTTTTTGGTGAAAGCATAGAGCATTATATATATAGATTAATAATTGTGCATACAATACGATGTCCTGCTGTTATAGATAGATTATGAAATTCATAATTGAGATCTCAATTAATAAAGTTACAGTACCAAAGTCTATGTAAAGTTTGCAATATTCTAATATTACTAATTAGAGATCACCACGTCCAATCCAACAAGGGTTATGTGCGAAACTAGTGTGTGTGGGGGGGGGGGGGGGGGGGGGGTTAAATTTACCGAGCTTGTCTAGAGAGCCAGGCTAAGCCCCATGCCCTCCATCATCCTAGAAATGCCCAATACCCTTTATTCGAACACAATCACACAATCAGGGCGCCACCCTGGCGCTAGGGGCCTGACTCTTTGGTAATTTACCTAAAGATAATTAAATAAAGTCCTTCATTAATTAAAATGTACTATAATTAACTAAAAATTCAGAAACATCATGAACCAGAACGAGAACAACTCATAATCGTCAATTTCAATATTCATTTTGATTCATAGGACCCTCACAACCCACCTTAATAATTCGTGCTATAAACTATCCAATTCTGAACTCCACCCACCATAACATATTTTCTTTATAATGTCTCCCGTACTGTAAGCATATTTTGATGACCACATTAATGGGAAAAATCGAATCGATGAGGCCATTTTTGTTATTGGCAGACTAGAAAATTAATCACATTTATTTTACTAACCATACACTAGTACAATTAGTAACACCGCCATCACATTATTGTGATCGTTGAGATTTGTTGAACTAGTAAAGTGATATTGTAAATGCGATGGATGGTTACTCGCATTACAACTTTAACTTAGAGTCGAAGACATACAAATTGTTAATTTGGTTAACTCTCGTTATACTGTTCAAATATATATACTCTCGTTATTTAAATATACAAATTGTTAATTGTTTATTCATTTTTTTTGAATATATTTTTTATACTTCTACCTTTATATAGATAATGTTTGTGATTCTGTTTTAAAGTGAATAAGTAAAAAATGTAAAAAAAAAACCTAGCAAACAGTGACTGACTAGACTTACTCATGTTTGCGTGTTCTAAAAAAAACTATTTCCCTAATAAACATTAAATAAAGTCATTTATTGTTTAAGTAGTGTTTTAATTTACTAAAAATTCTGAATCTTGAACCGTAACCATCATGTTCATGAACTAGAATGAGAAATCCCATAATGCACACATCCCTCCCTACAACTTGGAACGAGTCAAATTATTTTTTATCATGCTTAAGATTAAACAAAGAGCTATGATTCGTAAGCTCTAGCAAGTCAAATATTATTCGTAGTTTAATACTGATAGAGTACTCATCCGAAATACAGATAATTAAAAAAAAAAATTACGCTGTCCTAACTTCAAGCCTGACGGGATAAACAACGTTGACATGATAATACCGAATATACATAATAAATAACATTAATAAGTTAAACTTTATATGGAATTCGTGTGCTTTTTGCACACAAATTTGACTCTGGCGTTCATTTACAAGTCTTATGGAGGGTAGTATTGCTGAAAATTCTTAGATCGATTGAACAAACATTTAAAAAAATTATTTTTTTACCTTGAATTTTTCAAACTTAATCTAGAAACATCAGCGTAAGCTAGATAAGTTTGAGAGGGTGCCAAATAGGATTAAATGTCTATTTTAAATAAAAATAATAATAAAGAACAAGGTTTACCAATCAAGATGACCTGCCTCGCTGGCTAGAATCACTCTAAATTTTTTTTTTTTTTTTAAAATAACCTCTAGTGTAGAGGGGCAATTATGAAATGCTAGACATTTATTACTTATCAAAAAATAACTTACAAACGCTACGGAATACATGACGACGTTACCCAAGTCACTCTAAAATTAATAGAGCTCAACCTCATGCTAGAAAAGTTGTAACTTGGACTGGACTGGATTTGAATTTTAAATCCAATGGGCTTTACAATTTCATGACTTAGGCTTGATATTATTTGGGTCCCCATTTCCCACCAATTCATCTTGAAATTGGACTCTTTTGGCATCGATTCAGCCCGACCTAATCGATGTTGTAATGTCGACTGAATGACCCCTTGCTTTCAATCATGGTTTTGGTGATACATGTACTTGATTTAAAAAAATAAATAAATAAATAAAAAATACATCGCAACATCGATGACACTATACAGACTACCTAGACTCATTAACAAGAGGCCATCAATGCCTTCAGGACTTAGGAGCTGAGAGTTCTCATGTTGTGCCTCCAAATGGCAGCTATTAAAACTTAGAACTCTTCGTGACTTACAAACTAAGGCTCTACTTTGGTAGTGATGCGTCTAAATCCGCCATCGCTGCTCGTTAACCTGCAAAGCAAACAAGGCTATGGTCGAATGCACTCCATGGTTAAGTCACACATGTATTAGAATGTAAACTAGAGGATATTAGCATTGTGTATGCATCAATTTCTTCTTCTTTTTTCTCACTTTATGTAGCGAGCATTCTACTCTTGAACTGACCATGCTTTCAAGAGCATGATGGAGGGAGGAGATCTCGCCCAAGATCATGTTTGTGCATGCTTGAGTCTCTTCGTTATTTATTTCTTTTTAGACCTAATGCTATATTAGGTGAAGAGCTAATGTGTGCGGGTGGATCTTGGGCTTGTGACAGTTCAGACATTCATATTTGGGCCTTATTGTCCTGGACCAAGTTTCCAAAATCTGTACCACGTGGCTAGCGTGATTTGGGCTTGGATGCCTGGCTGAACAATGGTTTAAGATTGGGTTTGCTGAATATTGTGTTAAAGCCTTTTCAATATTAGGGTTGACGATTGTGATAAGGTGATTTGTCCGATGTTTCGTAAGCTATAATGTTGGTCTATAGCTTTAAGAGTGTAGAAATACCCCTGACTCCTTGCTCATGGGCGGATCTATGTGTTGGATAAGGGGGTCAATTGCCCCCCTTATATTTTGAAAAATCCCATAAAGTTACTTATATGTTTTATCTTGTCACATTTAAAATTTTAGATTGCCCGTTTTTATGTTATATACAATTTTGGCTTTTGACTCCAGGTCATTTTAAAACAAAGATTTTTGTTTTCTATTTCTTAAACTCCATATTCACCAATTCCAATCCCACTCCATCTCTTTAACTTTTATTTAATTTATCTCTCTCTCTCTCTCTCTATCTTTTTAATTCTCATCTATTCACCCACCATTTCTCTCTATTTTAATTCTCATCATATTTATATTAACATTTTTATTGAGTTTGAGACCGAGGGAAAGGAAATTTACATTTCAAAGATTTTTTTTTTTTAAATCTCTATCTATTTAAATATCTTTATTTAGATTAAATAATTATCAATTAAGATTTCAAAAGCTGTTGTTTGTCTGCTTCCTCTGAGCTAGCCGAAAAGAAAAAAGTTATACATCCAGTCCACTCTAGAAAATAGACACTACCTAGGCTACTGCCACTATTTGCCAACTTTTATCTTATACCACCATGTTTGTTTCTGTTTTTTCCAATTAAAAAAGGTAAAATCTTCATTTGCTAGCTACAATTGAATTAATTATGCCAAATATATATAATTGAATAATTGTATAGTAAAATAGTTGTGTACTGTTTACCCCATTTGTCTGTAATTCTGGATCCGCCCCAACTCCTACTTATGGTCTTTTACCATGTGCAGGGAACCCAAATCAGTAACATCACTCTTGTGATTTTGTAAAAATTGCCGACCAAGCATTTAACCCATTCAATCATGTAAACTTGGCCTTTACTTATTGAGTCAGGCTAGCTGTCGAGGAAGCCAGCGAGGAGGGACCGTCCATCCCCTTGGGATGCGTGCATGAAATTTGATGACATGCATCCTGAAGGGATAGACGGTCCTCCTCGCTGGCTTCCTTGACAGCTAGCCTGACTCTTACTTATTATAGGTTGACAACTGGGGACGCTCTTATGTGAGGATTGCTGTATTTATTCAATTTGTACGATTTTGGCTTAAGACCGCGTTGAACACGAGCCTCGTTGAATTTTCTTTGACAACGTTTTATGTCTTAGAAAAAGATTTTAGTTCAACCACAGGACTACAATGTGGAGCGAACCCAGTCCATAGACAGTTCACGACAAGCGGGTGAGTTTAGTCCACGGTTGACTCACCGCTCGTAAGATAACTTAGTCCGATTATGAGGATCATAATGGCGCACAAGCGATTGAGCTTAGTCCTATTCATAATGTCGATAGCTTCCGCATAATTGACCTAGTCAGCCTTAGGAGCCAAGGCAACACCAGCGCAAACTGAACTCAATCCACGAACAATTCACAGCAAGCGAGCGAGTCTAGCTCACGAATAACTCAATGCTCCTAAGATAACTTGGTCCGACTACGGGGACCATAATGGCCCATAAATGGCCGAAACTAGTCCTATTCATGATGTCGAAAACTTGCCACATAAGTGACCCAGTTCACGAACAGTTCACCACAAGCAGGCGAGTCTAGTACATAGACGGCTCACTGCTCCAGAAATAACCTAGTCATCCTCAGGAGCTAAAGCAACACACTCTTAAACTGAATCCATTGACAGTTCACCGCCAGCGAATGATAATGCAATTCATTTCACAATACCGCTACAAGGTCTCAAGTAATACATCATTCCTGAAATATATTCAAGCTTCCTAACTTTAAGTGCAAGGTCTCAGGTGACACATATCATGAGCTTGATGAATATATTCAAGCTTGGTAACTTCAACATGAAGTACAAGGTAAGCAGGGAGCTTGCACTTTGTTTTGATAACAAGGTGAACTTTTTAAAACTTGATAATGCAATGAGAGTGGAAACTTCACTGGTAGTGGAGCTTCAACTAAAGAGAGTGTTCTAACCGCTGCCTCATATATCTGTGGTACACAACAGAAATAAGTATCATAAACATGGATTAACAATCCAGTATCAATGCCAAAAAGAAAAAAGTTCCTGTTGGTATTGTCTACATACATGGGCGGACCTACTAAGGGAACAGGGGGGCAGCTGCCCCCCTCAACTTTTAAAATATTTTTAGTATATATATTTTAATCTTAAAAAATCGATTATATAATTTAGCATACAATAAATGAATTGTTTATGAAAATATTCAAACATGTCTTTGTTGGTGTAGTGGTTGGAGGTTTATCACTTTTTGTAAAAGACCTGAGTTCGATACTCTTCGAGTGCATTTTTTATTTGATTTTCAATGCAATTTTATTAGTAATTGCAAACATTAAAAAATGTTTAGTTTAATAAAAATTTATTAACATTAAATAAATGAATTGTTTTTCACAAGCGATATTAAACCCTTAACAAAAAAATATTTAAAATTAATATCTAAAATAATAACGATAGAATTCAATGAAAATATATACCATTAGCTAACTCGTATAAAATTTAAGCCTCATATAAACTATTTTTTCTTTGAAATTGTATTATGATCATATTAGATTCGCAAATTTCAAATTTTTTTTTAGCTTCACCTAGAACTTATCCTAATTATTTTGTGATTCTCAATTCTAGACAACCAGGCTTTATAGCAACTTTTTGGTCAAGTTTTAAGTTTTTTACATTTCTATCCCTTCTATAGATAATGTTTGTGATTGTATTTTAAAGAGAATGGGTAAAGGTGTAAAAATGCTCTAGCCTGGCCAAAAAATGGTTTTAAAGTCTGGCTGCCTAGACAAACTCTTTTGTGATATTAGTTATATATTCTAGTTATTATGCTTGTTTGCTTTTTGCTAAGGTTATCAATAGTGACCTTATTTTGGCTTAAAATTGACTACACTTGGATCCAATTTAATATATGCATTGTATTTTTTATAGTTGAATTTATTTATTAGTTACTAGCTTCAGTAAAAAAAAATTTGACTTTACCATTGATAACTACTATTATCAACTAATAAGTATTTTCCATTTCGCCCCCCTCGACTAAAATCCTGGGTCCGCCCCTGTCTACATACATTTCCTTCCAAATCGTAGTAAACACCTTGGTTCCCTCGCATGTGAACTGGATCTAGTAGCATCTGCATCAATTTAAGGAAAGTTCAGAGGATTCTAACCATATATAAAATGAACATTGCCCAGAACGTTAGATTTTTGTGTAGTTATATATACCTGTGGCTGTTCACAAAGCCAGACAAATTTTGTCATTCCTTCTAGTCTTACCTGTGAGCAAGTTCAACATATTAAACCACAATAAAAACAAGATATGCGGTGGAAGGGATATAACTTTTAGTGCAAACAGAGGAAAGTCCGGTGCTTACCCCTTCAGACATGATGTATTAATCTAGTTGTCTCTAGGAGTTATCTATGTATTAATCTAGTTACCTCTAGGAGTTATGTATGTATTAATCTAGTTGTCTCTAGGAGTTATCTATGTATGGTTTGCATGGCTAGAATTAGAGTCAGCAGTTACTAATAGCAGTTAGGTTTATGTGGTTAGATTTGCTTTTAGAAAACGTGGGTTGTAATGTTGCAGTTATGATTTGTATTTGCTTATATAATAAAACCATAAAGCAGAGCAGTGGGAGAACAGAGCATCCTCAGTGTTTATTTGTGTCTTAAGTTTGTTACTGGTTTTTAGAAAATCAACATTTTGCTTGAAGAAAACCAACATTTGGTATCAGAGCTAAGTTGTCAAAGCAATGGCCAGTGAAGTAGGAAATCAAGCAAAGACACTTGCAGTGGTAAAACCGACTGCAAGAGGAGCCTCAATCCCGATCCAATATCCAACGTTAAGTGAAACAAACTATGGCATATGGGCTGTCAAGATGAAGATAATCCTGCGTTCACTAGGAGTATGGTCAGTGATTGAAGGTGGAGACACAGATGACGACAAAGATCAAGGCGCCATGGTAGCCATTTCTCAAGCAGTGCCAGATGACGTGATGATGGCAATCGCAGAGAAGCAGACGGCAAAGGAGGCTTGGGACGCACTCAGGGAGATGCGAGTTGGTGAAGATCGCGTTAGGAAGGCACGCATACAGGTGCTGAAACGACAACTGAACAAGTTATACATGGAGGATTCAGAGACAATAAATGAATTTTCCATGAAGCTTACCACACTGGTGGGTGAGATCCGCTCCCTGGGCACGAAGTTCGACGACAGTGAAGTTGTTGAAAAACTGTTCAGCGCCATTCCAGATAGATTTCTCCAGATTATTGGAACAATTGAGCAGTTTGGCGATACTGAGAAGATGCCAGTTTCAGAGGCGATCGGTCGTCTCAGAACCTTCGAGGAAGGGCTTAAAGGGCAACTACACTCAAAGAGCAGTGGAGAACAATTACTCCTTACCCAGGCCGAGTGGGAGGCAAGAATCCCCAAGGCAAGGAAGGATGAAGGTTCCTACAGCAACAAAAGAGGAGGACGTCACGGGAGAGGACGTGGTCGTGGGCATGGAAATGGTGGAGGTCGAGGAAATGGTGAACGAAAAAACGAAGACCGAAAGTCACGCAACTTCGACATATCCAGGATTAAGTGTTTCAATTGTAACGAATATGGTCACTTTGCAAAAGAGTGTCCCAAGCCAAACCGAAGAGAGATGGCCAACTTTGTTACAACACAAATCGATGATGAACCGGCACTGTTGATGGCTGAAAATTATGAGATCAACCATGCATTACAGAATGAACATGTGTTACTACACGAAGACAAGGTGGTGCCAAAGATTAACAGCACCCAAGTCAGTGCTTGGTATTTAGATACCGGCGCAAATAACCACATGACCGGTTGTATCGAAAAGTTTGCTGAAATTGACACGACCATTAAAGGGTCAGTCAAATTTGGAGATGGTTCAGCTGTAGAAATACAAGGAAGAGGTTCGGTTTTATTTGAATGCTTCACAGGAGAACATCGTGTACTTACTAATGTCTACTACATCCCGAAGTTGAAGAGAAACATAATAAGCCTTGGTCAATTAGATGAGAACGGATGCAAGGTTGTAATTGAAGGAGGAGTAATGTCTATTTTGGACAGATCACAAAGGCTGCTAGCAAAAGTGAACAGATCAAGGAACCGGTTATATGTGTTTAACATGGTACCAGCTCTACCCGAATGCCTTCTGGCGAGGAGCAAAGAAGAAGCCTGGTGCTGGCATGCAAGATACGGGCATATGAACTTCCATGCCTTGAAATTTCTAAGTCAGAAACAGATGGTGCGCGGCTTGCCCATAATCGAGCATAAGGACCGCATCTGCGATGGTTGTTTGATTGGAAAGCAACACCGAAATCCTTTTCCAGCAGTGGTGAAATTTCGAGCTGAATCACCTCTTGAACTGTGGCATGGAGATTTGTGCGGGCCAATAACTCCTGCTACACACGGAGGTAAGCACTATTTTCTGCTGTTGGTTGATGATTGTACTAGATTCATGTGGCAGGTGCTGATCCGAAACAAAGATGAAGCATTTGAGGCATTCAAGAAGATCAAAGCATCAGCAGAAATGGAGAAAAACAGCAAGCTGAAGGCTTTTCGCACAGATCGTGGCGGCGAATTTACCTCAAATGAGTTCAAGACTTACTGTGAGCTGTTGGGAATTAAGCGTTATCTCACGGCGCCTTATTCTCCTCAGCAGAACGGAGTTGTTGAACGAAGAAATCAGACAGTGGTCGGCATGGCAAGGAGCTTGTTGAAAAGCATGGGAGTCCCAGGCGAATTTTGGGGAGAAGCGGTAGCAACTGCCGTATATCTCCTAAATCGAGCACCAACAAAAAGCATCATCGGCAAAACTCCCTATGAAGCATATTACAACCGCAAGCCAACTGTTGATCATTTTAGCATTTTTGGATGTGTGGGACACGTAAAAGATGTTACACCTCACCTTTCAAAACTTGCAGACCGAAGCAGGCCAATGGTGTTTATTGGTTATGATTCAAATGCAAAAGGTTATCGGATGTTTGATCCAAAATCAAAACGAGTAGTGGTGACACGGGATGTTGTGTTCGAAGAGGAGAAGAAGTGGGAGTGGAGCAAAATTCCAGAAACAGAAACAGGATCAGCAGGGAACACTCTTACAGCACACTATTTTACCATAGCATGCGCATCTGATACGACAAATCAGAAAAACAAAGAGGGAGTCAGCGATTCTGGTATTGGTATCAGCAATTCTGGCATGGGTTTTCCACAGCCAACACAGGAACAAACTGATAACCAATACCAATATGATACACCAGTGATGAACACGAGATCCAGAGCATCTGCTTCAAGCTCACCATACACTCCAGCAGCAACTGTTGATGAATCAGTATCAACCGAAACACTACAACCCTCGACATCTGATGAGAGTTCATTAGTAGGACCACGGGGTAAGCGTGACATAGAAAGCTTGTACGATGCAACAGTCCCAATAGAGTTGCAGTATTCAGGTCTGTGCCTACTAGGAGAAGAGGAGCCGTCGAATTTCGAAGAAGCCAAGGCAGATCCGATGTGGAGAAGAGCAATGGAGGAGGATATTTCCTCTATTCAAAAAAATGAAACTTGGAAGCTTGTTCCATTA
Source organism: Berberis thunbergii (assembly GCA_003290165.1). NCBI lineage: Eukaryota > Viridiplantae > Streptophyta > Magnoliopsida > Ranunculales > Berberidaceae > Berberis > Berberis thunbergii. Next base: position 14,997 of record QNQO01002371.1, read on the forward strand.
CCTGACAGCCACAAACCTATAGGTCTAAAGTGGGTTTACAAGCTAAAGAAGGACACTCAAGGCAGAATTGTGAAGCACAAGGCGAGGTTAGTGGCAAAGGGGTACGTTCAACGACAAGGCATAGACTTTGATGAAGTTTTCGCCCCTGTTGCTCGGCTAGAGACAGTACGTTTGCTGATCTCTATTGCGACACATGAAGGATGGGAGGTGCATCATATGGATGTGAAGTCAGCCTTCCTCAATGGTGATTTGGAAGAGGAAGTGTATGTCATTCAACCGCCGGGATTTGAAATAAAAAGTGAAGAGCACAAGGTGTTAAAACTGCACAAAGCATTGTACGGTTTGCGACAAGCACCTAGAGCCTGGAACTCAAAACTGGACAAGTCATTGAGGACACTCAGTTTTGAGAGGTGTTCTTTAGAGCATGCCGTGTACATGAGAAATCAAGGTAAAGGGAATTTAATTGTTGGAGTCTATGTGGATGATTTACTAATCACTGGAGAGTGTATTCAAGAAATAGACAAGTTCAAATCACAGATGAAGAAATTGTTTAGCATGAGTGACCTTGGGTTACTAAGTTACTATCTGGGAATTGAAGTATGTCAGAATTCTCAAAGGATTACACTCAATCAGTCAGCATATGCAAGAAAGGTTTTAGACAAATGCGGCATGAAAGATTGCAACCCTTCGCAAATTCCGATGGAACCTCGTCTGAAACTGAGCAAGGAAAGCACAAGTCCACCTGTAGACACAACTCTGTACCGAAGTATTGTTGGCAGTTTGAGATACCTACTACACACGCGCCCAGATTTGGCATTCTCTGTCGGTATGGTGAGTAGATACATGGAGAAGCCCACAACAGAACACATGGCCGCAGTGAAGCACATATTGCGGTACGTGAAAGGAACTTTAAACCTCGGTTGCGTTTATGAGAAGAAGGAAGGCAGCTTGGAGCTGATTGGTTACTCCGATAGTGATCTAGCTGGTGATACTAATGACAGGAAAAGTACCTCAGGTTTAATATTTTTCCTTGGGTCAAATCCTATTAGTTGGTGTTCACAAAAACAGAAAGTAGTTGCGTTATCTTCCTGTGAAGCGGAGTACATTGCTGCCTGTGCAGCAGCGTGTCAAGGAGTGTGGCTGGGACGTCTGTTGGCAGATTTGTTAAAGACCGAGGTTAAGAAAGTGGTTCTAAAGATCGATAATCAGTCCACAATTGCATTGAGCAAGAATTCAGTTCACCATGAGAGGAGCAAACACATTGATACTCGATTTCACTACATTAGAGATTGTGTTGAATCAGGAATGATTGAAGTTCAGCATGTTTGCACAGAAGATCAGCGTGCTGATATTTTGACAAAGTCACTTGCAAGATTGAAGTTCTTGGAGATGAGAGAGAAAACTGGTGTGCGGATTGTCAGTGGAGGACAACAAGCTTAAGGAGGAGATTGATGTATTAATCTAGTTGTGTCTAGGAGTTATCTATGTATTAATCTAGTTACCTCTAGGAGTTATGTATGTATTAATCTAGTTGTCTCTAGGAGTTATCTATGTATGGTTTGCATGGCTAGAATTAGAGTCAGCAGTTACTAATAGCAGTTAGGTTTATGTGGTTAGATTTGCTTTTAGAAAACGTGGGTTGTAATGTTGCAGTTATGATTTGTATTTGCTTATATAATAAAACCAGAAAGCAGAGCAGTGGGAGAACAGAGCATTACAGAGCATCCTCAGTGTTTATTTGTGTCTTAAGTTTGTTACTGGTTTTTAGAAAATCAACATTTTGCTTGAAGAAAACCAACAAGACACCTCCTCCCAGCTAGTGAGTTCTTCACATTTAAGGGTGTATCATCGTTGAAGTGTGTGACTGATGAGGATTTAACTAACCTAAATCAACAGGTTAATTTAACCCACTTGTAATAACCGCAAGTGCACGGTGCCTAACTGGTAGACAACGGCAAGTACGGGTCGATCCCACGAGGAATGTGGATGCAATTGAATTTTAGAATTTAATTAAACTAATTTATAGGAAATGGGGTTACAGCAATTAAAATATCTAAATAAAAATCAAATTAAAAACAAAATAAAAAGTTTTAAAGAATATGAGAAGAGAAACCAAGGCATTGAATCCACCACAGGTTATTTGAGATTTGTGTGATCAAAAATACTGTTTTCAAGATTTAACATGACTAACCTAAAGATTAATCTAAGTTCACAATTGATTTAAGCATAGGTATAAATCCCTAGAATTGTGTGTCTTCTTACGGCACACACAATCACAGATTTATTTTAACTAATCCTAATCCCTAGCATTGCGTGTCTTCTTACGGCACGCACAATCACAGATTCGGATTAATTGATTAAATCAGGCTTTTGAATTTCAACAAAGGGTACTTCTAACTACCGACTAGTCTAGACAATTAATCAGGATATAATCGGTGAAAGCAATTTATTAAAAATCATAAATCAAATATGTTTAACGTTCAAGCATAAAGAAAATAATAAATTTAAATACACAAACTCTAGGAAATCCTGTGGTTTCATCGTAGCCTTGGCGAAGGGTTTAGCTATCCATGGTAGTGGTAGTCATCTCCTCGTGATGTGGTATGCCGCAACTCATCTCTGCACTGACGCGAATCCCGAGAAAACTGGTCCAACAGCTTGTGGTGGCTCTTACAGAAACGGGGGTGCAAATAGCCAAAAATCAAAACCAGATTTAAAATTCCCGCGCTACAGTGCCGCTACAGTGCCACCGACGCGCCACCGTCTTCTCCAGCGCGACAGCGGTCGCTCCCCGTGATCGTCCTCGGGCTCAATTCATCTCCAGAACCTGAAAAAGGAAAATAGAGGGTGAGGAAACAGCTACAAAACCGAAATAAAACAGAGAAGGAAGATGAAACAGGGAGCTCCCTGTTTTATGGTGGTGGCGCTGTTTCGCGAGGTGGTGGCGGTGATGATTAGCCTGGTCGTGACGGTGGTCGCGAGAGAGGGAGTCAGGAAGAAGCTCGAGACGAAGAGAGGCCGAGAAATGAGAGGAACAGACTCTGTCGCGAGGCGAAACAGAGTCGCGGTGCGGCTCTGTTTCGCGGCTTTTTGCGGTGATTCTGTCGCGGATTTTCGTGCGGTGGTGGAGCTCGTGCGGTGGCAAGGGTGAGGTGAACAGGGGAGAGGAGCAGAGAGTGGTGGTGGAGTAAAAAAATTGGACGTGAAACAGGGTTGTCACACCCCTGTTTCACGGTGGTGACGGTGGTGCGATGGCGAGGGGACTGTGAGTGAGTGGGAGAGGTGACTGCTGAGTGAGTGGAAGAGGGATAGGTGGTGGTGGTGAGGGTGTGGTGAATTTGAGAGAAAGAGGATTGGATTTTTCCTAATTTGCTTCTTTTCCCTTCTCTTTTCTCCCCCTTTTCTCACCCCATTATCCTCTATTTATAGAAAATAGCCAAGATGAATAGGGATGAGATGAGGGGTAGATTCATCAATGAGGGTAGGATTGAGTTTGGTTTTAGGTTATGGATTAGGTTATGGATGGGGTTTAGGTTATGAATTAGGTTTCAAGGTTTAGGTTTGTGGGTTTTAGGTTATGAATTAGGTTTCAAGGTTTAGGTTTGTGGATTTTTAGGTTGTGAGCTAGGTGTTGGGTGTAGGTTTGTGGATTTTTAGGTTAAGAGTTAGGTGTTGGGTGTAGGTTTGTGGATTTTAGGTTAAGAGTTAGGTGTTGGGTGTAGGTTTGTGTTTTGTTTGATACCACCATTGAAATTGCCTAATTGTCGTTTGTGACTGCTTAATATGGATTTATCGTTTAAGCTCAAATTCCTGCAAAGATATTAAAACGAAATAATTACTATAAAATATAATAATCGAAACACTAACATGTACAAATTAAGGGATATATTCTGTAATAATTATGTGAATATCAGTGACGTACTCCCTCGGTGTCTCGTTCGGCTTCTGTTTAAGGGTGAGCAGGTAATGTGGGCTTTCTTAATTCGTTGGCTGCCGAAAAAGTGGGTGGGACACGTTTTTGCCAGCGTCTGGAATGAGTCAATGCACTTCAGAAGGAGGTTGTGGAATCAGGTCAGCACTGACTTCTTCAAGCTGTTAGGGAATGACCGACACATTATTGCTTCAAATACTTCTTTGAGCACCATTACATACTGGAAATGGTCGGATGGGTTTATTGTCTCGTCATAAAACTCCAGCGTTGGCTAGCCGAATTTCTTTGGCAATGGTTTGTTCATGATGTGATCCATGAATGAGGGGACAGTGAGGTTGAACAACACGACTGGATTTTCGGCCCCAAGTTGGAGGGGGTTCAGCGAGGCAGGTTTCTCGGCCCTAGACGTCGGGCCTCCATTGGCGGCACCTCCGCCCTTGGTCCACTAAAAGCCAACAGGGGCGAAGTGAGTATTCTGAACATGTTATCCGGTGTCTTTCGGGGATGGGGCTCTTTGCGGCTCATTATCTCCTTCAACGGGTGGAGGACTCCACTGAGTGAGTATCTCCACCGCTCGTGTGATTTGTTGCACTTGGATTGACAGTAGATCCACCCTAGGGTCCGCCGTGGTTGTTATCGGCACGGTAGTCCGAGGTTGTTCCCCACGGTGATGGTGCCGCTGGGGCTGACGACACTCCACTGGTTTGAAGGCTCAGTGATGTATCCATTATTGCGAGATCTCGAGGTCACCATCTTTCTGGACCATAAGGAAATGTGATATCATTGTTTTCTTATGAACTTTGTCATTCCCCACAGACAACGCCAAACTAATGTAGTCGAATCATGTTCTCTTTGACATGCACAGGGTTGGTGTATCATCAGTGTTCGTGAACCAGTGTTCGTGAACCAATTGGTCATGTTGTTGGAACTTATGTTAGGAGGAAACGTGTGAACGTGAAGGAAGTATGTGAAGACTAGCGAGTTGGTTTTGAGTGTGAATGTGAAGATTAACAAGTTGGTGTTGAGGGATGATGTTGAAATAATCAACACCAACTTGGTGTTGGTATTCTCTAGAAGAATGGAGAAGAGGAAATGACGAGAAGGAGATGGAATTATCTGAAGACTTTAGAAGAAGAGAAGATGTCAAGAATGGTGGCTATATTTAGACTTCGTCCACCGACTTTGGAGAGATTATTAATTGGGCTCTGCCCCAATGTTGCAAAGTAGCTCGGAGGAGCTCAAGTTTGTGTTATAGAGACAGCTTGTAAATGAGCTCAAGTATGATATGTAATGGTGGCCATTTATATGGATTTGGGACCTATACTAGCTTGCCACGTGCTGCTCATCTCCAAGATGGAGTTTTAGGCCCCATGAGTTGCTATTCTTGCCTTAACACATTATAAAGATCCGAAATTCTAAGCGTCGAGGAAACGGGCGAGGGAGGAGGATTAAAATTCTTAGTGGCTATCGCGTATCTCGAGGGAGATGGAGGGTTGTACCGTCCTCCCTCGCCCATTTTCTCGCTAATAAGAAGGGCTCATAAAGATTAAAATTTTTGCAAATTGTACATTTATTGTAAGTTTTTCAGATAAAAACAGTCTGGAGACGTTCTTCATCACTTTTTCTCTTAAATTTATTGTCCAAAAAATGTTTTAAGATTAGATCATACACTAGTTTTAAATACTTTTGAATGTAAATTTTTTTTACCTTTATTTATTTATTAATCCATGCTCGAAGGCTACATGACTGACTCTCTAGAGTTAACCAAACCAAGTCCGAAGGCTTCGTCACTTCCATCTCGCATGGAAAATTGTTTTCGCTCTGATCCACCGCTTCCACCTTGGATGAAAACTTGTTTTCGCTTCGTTCCGGTCTAGTCTATCTAAGCAGCTGCATTTATACCTGAACGTTTATCAACGGCGGAGCACATGTGATCCTAATAATCAAATAAAAACTCACAAAATTCAAAGAGAGTGAATGTCAGATCAACTGAGCTACAATATGTAGATTTATTTTACTAGAGAATACATTTCATGTGCTTGTCTAAAGTACTGATTGTCAAAGACGTAATTTGCTTTGCTAGGAAATTAACAACCCAACAAAGTGTCTGTGTCATTATCGATATGGTCATTATGATGAGTTTTATTTTCTTCACCTAAAACATTATCGCATTTATGTATGGTTGAATTTCGTGAAAAACATATAATGGTAGAATACTCTCGATGGTTTGAGTCGGACTGGAAAACCCTCACAACTGAAAATTCAACAATATAGTTTTAGCTACTGAACTACAAAATGTTGAGTAATCTGGATGCATGACCAAATTGAGCTGCATTAGATCCTTTTCTTTATCGTTCTGTAGCTATAGTTCATCTAGTAAAATTTTAGTTTTAGTTCACAAATGATCTAATCAAATACATGGTCACGGATTAAAGCAACAAGAATATGTCATATATATGCAACTCTCACGCCAATGAACAACTGGCACGCAACATATATAAACTGTGTTTGATGAGCATACTCTGCATTACACAGTACCTTCATTAATTCGTTGAGCTTAATTAGACATGTAATGTGTACATGCATGATAGTTAATTAGTGAATCTCGCTATCTCAGTATTCATTTCATCATTTTAAACACTGTACGTACAGTCTTCCTTCCATGGGCGGACCTACTGAGGGACCAGGGGGGCAGGTGTTCCCCCTCAACTTTTAAAATATTTTTAGTATATATATTTTAGTCTTAAAAAATTGATTATATAATTTAGCATACAATAAATGAATTGTTTATGAAAATATTCAAACATGTCTTTGTTGGTGTAGTGGTTGGAGGTTTATCACTTTTTGTAAAAGACCTGAGTTCGATACTCTTCGAGTGCATTTTTTATTTGATTTTCAATGCAATTTTATTAGTAATTGCAAACATTAAAAAATGTTTAGTTTAATAAAAATTTATTAACATTAAATAAATGAATTGTTTTTCACAAGCGATATTAAACCCCTAACAAAAAAATATTTAAAATTAATATCTAAAATAATAACGATAGAATTCAATGAAAATATATACCATTAGCTAACTCGTATAAAATTTAAGCCTCATATAAACTATTTTTTCTTTGAATTGTATTATGATCATATTAGATTCGCAAATTTCAAATTTTTTTTTGGCTTCACCTAGAACTTATCCTAATTATTTTGTGATTCTCAATTCTAGACAACCAGGCTTTATAGCAACTTTTTGGTCAAGTTTTAAGTTTTTTACATTTCTATCCCTTCTATAGATAATGTTTGTGATTGTATTTTAAAGAGAATGGGTAAGGTGTAAAAATGCTCTAGCCTGGCCAAAAAATGGTTTTAAAGTATGGATGCCTAGACAAACTCTTTTGTGATATTAGTTATATATTCTAGTTATTATGCTTGTTTGCTTTTTGCTAAGGTCATCAATAGTGACCTTATTTTGGCTTAAAATTGACTACACTTGGATCCAATTTAATATATGCATTGTATTTTTTATAGTTGAATTTGTTTTATTAGTTACTAGCTTCAGTAAAAAAAAATTTGACTTTACCATTGATAACTACTATTATCAACTAATAAGTATTTTCCATTTCGCCCCCCCCCTCGACTAAAATTCTGGGTCCACCCCTACTTCCTTCTATATATAACATGAAGATCTTTCACAAGCACAACCACTAGGAGTCTAGGGTTGTCACTCGATACACAAAATTAAAACTACTGCGTACAAAGGTGACCAGCGCCGCTTATTCCTAGATACATATGTAGTCATTTAGAGCAGTGTGGCTCTTAATCAGAGCCGGTAGGCGGCTTCTTCTTATGAGGTGGTGGCTTCTTCTTAGGTGGATACTTGCCCTTAGGTGAGTACTTGTATGCCTTGTCCTCTTCAGCAGTTGCTGGCCATGCCTCTTCGGCGTGGGGTGGGTGGCCATACGGCGGTGGTTTGAAACCATGGGGTGGCTTCTTGAATGGTGGTTTGTGCTCTGGTGGTGGCTTCTCATATGGTGGTGGTTTCTTGAATGGTGGTTTGTGCTCTGGTGGTGGCTTCTCATATGGTGGTGGTTTCTTATATGGTGGTTTGTGTTCAGGGGGTGGCTTTTTGTACACAGGAGGTTTGTAATTATCCTCCTCCTTGTACTCATCAGCTAAGGAAGGAGTAATGAGAAGCACCACTCCTAGGCAGAGAGAAAACAGTAGTATCGATTCTGGATAAAGAGCCATTTTTGGTTGTGGGATGCAAAAACTAGAAGAGACTGGTTGCTATTTATAAGGAGTTTGAGACCTCTACTAACTTGCCAAGTGTTGCTGAGCGATTTCCACGATAGGGTGAGTTGCCTTGCTTGAATGGTTAGCACACTGTTTTCCCACAAAACCATGCATTAAATGAAAATTGTACATTTTGTGACTTTTTTTTCCTGATAAAAGGTGGAGAATTGCTCTTTGTGTAATTTTCTCTGGTTTTCTTGCATGCAATGTCGGCAATTGAAAATCTAGGGGCGATGGGGAGGGGTGTAACCACCCATTGCCTTTGAGATGAGTGACATTGCGCATTCCGAGGGCAATGGGCGGTTACACACTTACACCCCTCCCTCGCGCCGTTCCCTTCGCCCCCTAGAAGGGCTCGTCGGCAATGCTTGAAGATATCACAGATTACTTTTCAGTTTGAGCTTTTCTACATGACGAGGAAACGAGCGAGGCGAGGGAGGTGGCGGAGTGGGGGCGTTCACATTTCTCGGAATGCGTACAAAAAAATCGAAAGCACGTATCTCAAGAAAGGTGAACGGTTCCCGCTCCGCTACCTCCCTCTCCTCGCTTGTTTCCTCGCTCATTTCCTCGCCATTTAGAATTCTGCTTTAAGTTTTAACCAGTTTGGAATGTGGACTGATTGAAGTAGAGAATACATTTCATGTGATTATCTAAAGTAGAGGTTGCCAAAAGTAATTTGCTCAAGCTAAGAAACCATATATCAAACAATGTGTCTATTTCACTGTGGAGAAATTCTAAATGTTGAGGGAATGAGTGAGGAAACGAGCGAGGGAAATGAGGTGGCGAGGTGAAAGTCGTTCATTTCCTTCGAGATGCGTGCGTTGACTTTTCTCGCTCGCATCTCGAGGAAAATGAACGGCTTTCACCTCACCACCTCATTTCCCTCGCTCATTCCCTCGACATTTAGAATCCCTCCTTCACTGTGTATGGGAAAATTCTAAATGTCGAGGTTTTGGGCGAGGAAAACAGCGAGGGAAATGAGGTGGATGGGGTGAAAATCGTCCACCCTCCTCGGGATGTGAGCGTTGACTTTTCACGCATACATCCCGAGGAGGGTGGACGGTTTCCACCCCGTCCACCTCATTTCCCTCGCTGTTTTCCTCGCCCAAAACTTCGACAGCTAGCAAAGCTCCTGTGTATGTAGACATTTGATGGGTGTTATGATCTTCATTTCCTGGCCCCTTTCCCTCGCTCCCTCCCTCAACCCTAGCAAAGCTCTGCTAGAAAAGTTGTAACTTGGACTGGAATGGATTTTAATTTTAAATCCAATGGCCTTTACAATTTCATGACTTGGGCTTGATATTATTTGGGTCCCCATTTCCCACGAATTCATCTTGAAATTGGGCTCTTTTGGCATCGATTCAGCCCAACCTATCGATGCTGTAATGTCGACTGAATGACCCCTTGCTTTCAATCATGGTTTTGGTGATACATGTACTTGATTTAAAAAAAAAAAAAAATACATCGCAACATCGATGACACAGTACAGACTACCTAGACTCATTAACAAGAGGCCATCAATGCCTTCAGGACTTAGGAGCTGAGAGTTCTCATGTTGTGCCTCTAAATGGCAGCTATTAAAACTTAGAACTCTTCGTGATTTACAAACTAAGGCTCTACTTTGGTAGTGATGCGTCTAAATCCGCCATTGCTGCTCGTTAACCTGCAAAGCAAACAACGCTATGGTCGAATGCACTCCATGCTTAAGTCAGACATGTATTAGAATGTAAACTAGAGGATATTAGCATTGTGTATGCATCAATTTCTTCTTCTTTTTCTCACTTTATGTAGCGAGCATTCTACTCTTGAATTGACCATGCTTTCAAGAGCATGATGGAGGGAGGAGATCTCGCTCAAGATCATGCTTGTGCATGATTGAGTCTCTTCGTTATTTATTTCTGTTTAGACCTAATGCTATATTAGGTGAAGAGCTAATGTGTGCGGGTGGATCTTGGGCCTGTGACAGTTCAGACATTCATATTTGGGCTTTATTGTCCTGGACCAAGTTCCAAAATCTGTACCACGTGGCTAGCGTGATTTGGGCTTGGATGTCTGGCTGAACAATGGTTTAAGATTGGGTTTGCTGAATATTGTGTTAAAGCCTTTTCAATATTAGGGTTGACGATTGTGATAAGATGATTGTCCGATGTTTCGTAAGCTATAATGTTGGTCTACAGCTTTAAGAGTGTAGAAAAACCCCTGACTCCTGCTCATGGGCGGATCTATGTGTTGGATAAGGGGGTCAATTGCCCCCCTTATATTTTTGAAAAATCCCATCAAGTTACTTATATGTTTTATCTTGTCACCTTTGAAATTTTAGATTGTCCATCTTTATATACAATTTTGGATTTTGACTATTGGTCATTTTAAAACAAACACTTTTGTTTTCTATTTCTCAAACTCTCTCTTCACCAATTCCAATTCCACTTCATATATTTTTTATTTATTTAATCTATCTCTCTATATCTTTTTAATTTTCATTTATCTACCCACCATATCTCTCTATTTTAATTTTGACTATATTCATATTAACATTTTTATTGAGCTGGAAATCGAGGGAAGGGAAATTATACATTTTAAAGATTTTTGTTTTCTCTATCTATTTAATATATTTATTTTAGATTAAATAATTATCAATTAAGATTTCAAAAGTTGTTGTTTGTCTGCTTTCCCTGAGCTAGCCCAAAAGGAAAAACCTCTCCATCCAATCCACTATAGAAGATGGACACTATCTAGCGACTCGCCAACTCTCATATTGTACTATTATGTTTGTTTCTGTTTTCTCCAATTAAAAAAATAAGTTTTTCATTTGCTAGCTACAATTGAATTAATTATGCCAAATATATAGTTGAATAATTATATAGTAAAATAGTTATATATTGTTTACCCCATTTGTCTGTAATTATGGATCCGCCCTAGCTCCTACTTATGGTCTATTACCATGCGCAGGGAACCCAAATCGGTAACATCTCTCTTGTGATTTTGTAAAAACTGCCGACCAAGCATTTAACCCTTTCAGTCATGTAAACTTGGCCTTTACTTATTAAGTCAGGCTAGCTGTCAAGAAAGCCTGCGAGGAAATCAGCGAGGGGGACTATCCATCGTTTTGGAATGTGTGCATAAAATCTGACATTACGCATTCCAAGAGGATGGACATTCCCTCTCGCTGATTTCCTCGACAGCTAGCCTGACTCTGACTTATCATAGGTTGGCAACTGGGGACGCTCTTATGTGAGGATTGCTGTATTTATTCAATTTGTACGATTTTGGCTTAAGACCGCGTTGAACACGAGCCTCATTGAATTTTCTTTGACAACGTTTTATGTCTTAGAAAAAGATTTTAGTTTACATTCATGGTCAAAGTTGTGATCGTCCCATTCATGTATTGATTTCATCAATTTTGCAATTCCTCGTACGCGTGTGCGTTCAGAGTCTTCAGACCATCGTCTGAAATCAAACAAAGGTTTAAACTATGAATAGTTTATGAACTTTGTCGATAAATGAAAGTGTACCTATCGTCCGTATATAATGATTGACGAATATAGTCATCACTGCAAGCAGGCGAGCCTAGTCCATTAAACTCTTAAAATAGTTTAGTTCAACCACATGATTACAATGTGGAGCGAACCCAGTCCATAGACAGTTCACCACAAGCGGGTGAGTTCAGTCCACGGTTGACTCACTGTTTGTAAGATAACTTGGTCCGATTGTGGGGATCATAATAGCGCACAAGCGATTGAGCTTAGTCCTATTCAGAATGTTGATAGCTTTCGCATAATTGATCTAGTCTGCCTTAGGAGCCAAAGCAACACCGGCGCAAACTGAACTCAATCCACGAACAATTCACAGCAAGCGAGCGAGTCTAGTTCACGAATAACTCAATGATCCTAAAATAACTTGGTCCGACTACGGGGACCATACTGACCCATAAACGGTCGAAACTAGTCTTATTCATGATGTCGAAAACTTGCCGCATAAGTGACCCAATTCACGAACAGTTCACTACAAGCAGACGAGTCTAGTACATAGACAGTTCACTGCTCCAGAGATAACCTAGTCATCCTCAAGAGCTAAAGCAGCACATTCATAGACTGAAACCAGTCCATTGACATTCTAACTTTAAGTGCAAGGTCTCAGGTAACACATATCATGAGCTTGATGAATATATTCAAGCTTGGTAACTTCAACACGAAGGTAAGCAGGGAGCTTGCACTCTGTTTTGATAACAAGGTGAACTTTTTAAAACTTGATAATGCAGTGATGCACGCTATGAGAGGCAAGTGTTTATTGTGTAGTGGAAAATACTTTAATGATTAACTTAAGAAAGATGAAGAAATTAATTAAATATAAAGTAATAAAATACTGCAAAACAGTGTGATGTATCGTGTATATTGATTGACAATAAATATTAAGAGCTTTGCTACAGAGCGAGGGAGGGGTCGAGGGAAAGAGGCGAGTGTAACCACTCATCTTCCTCGAGATGAGTGTATCATGTTGAATATACGTGCGAACACTTATCCCGAGGAGGATGGGTGGTTACACCCATCCCTCGCTCCCTTTCTCTCGACCCCTAGAATTTTCGAAATATTAAATATTGATGGCGATTTGTTGGCCATTGTAAAATTTGGTGGATTTGGAGTAATTCTTTCTGGTATGGAAAACCAGTGAGGTTGCTTTTTGAAGAGATTTTACAATATTTACCCCCCTTTTTTAACACAATTTTTAAGAATATGTTTTTTAAAAATGTAAAGAGATATAAGGGAAGATTTTAAGTAAAGACGACTTTCATCATTTTTCTATTTCTTTTATTTAGAATGAAATCATTTTGTTACGATCTTCAACTTCCAATATTCATCTTAAATTCACATAGTACTATTGTGAATAAGTATATGAGCAATTTAAGCCCATAGAATCATAGATAGTTGAAGCGGACTTAATATTTCTAACATTCTCTCTCAATATAAGCACGAAGAATATTGAAAATCCAAACAGTGACTACACTAGACAAGAGTACTCGCAACATATTAGAACCAATGCTCCGATTTAGTGGCCTTGATGGATGAGTTTTGATTGGCCAATCATTTGTTGGTTTTATAAAACCATTAGTTTTGATTGAGACAAAGACTTGGATAAAAAGATGATGTTCAAGGATACCAATAGCTAGACCAAATTAAAAGAAAGCATGACATTGAAATAAATAAATAAAATCGGTGGTCGATAACATTGTTGGGTGGTTATTGCCGCTAGAGAATTATAACACCCAACATCGATCAAAACCCATTTGAGTTTAGTGGCCCAGATACCATGATGAAAAAGTTGTTTATTGATAATTCTTACATGATTACATTAATAAACAAAGGTCTCTATAAAAGGTTTGTGTAAATTTTAGCTAATCTCTTCAATCTCAATCAAATTTATTAGGAAATACATCTATTGTTAGGAAAATATCTTCTAGTATTAGAAAATACATTCTATTATTAGAAAATATAATGTATTTTCTAATACTGAAATATATTTTTCTAACAATAGAATGTATTTCCTAATACTGAAAAATATTTTTCTAATAATAGAATGTATTTCCTAATAAAACCTTTTCAATATAACCTTCAATCACTTCACAGTCCAATCTTCAACAACCACATGTGCATTGAATCTACCTCCCACCACTCCGCCACCTCCCTCCCCTCGCTCATTTCCTCGCTGATTTCCTCAACACCTAGAATTTCTGTTGAATCTACCATATATCTGTATAACATACCTCCAAAATCACTATCAAATCGTGAAGTGCATGTGTGAAAAGAAGTTCACACAGACTTCCGATGACAGCTCAGATGAATGAGGCCAAACATGGGAACACGTTTAACAGGGAAACTGAGAATCTGGGGGTTAGGCTTTTTGGCCATTAAATGACGCTCTAGTTCATGGATGTACATGATGTCCTACATGAATGAAACAGTTGATGAGATTAGACAGAAATCCGTGGTCCATGAAAATGGGTACCAACATAGTAGGAAAGTCCTCTGCTCGTCGTTACACTTCACCATCCAGAAATCATTCATGAGAGCGCATGGGTCTCCACTGTATTTTGAAAGCTATTGCAAACCATAATTTTCTGAAACCTTTCATGATAACGCGTAGGTCCCCTTATGTTTCGAAAGCTATAGCAAACCATAATTCAGAAATATACCTTATCAGTGATGTATTTTTTGACCATCCAACTTTATTGAAGACAATATCTATTTTGACGCGCTCCAAGCCCTTCTAGGAAACTAAGTTCAAAGTGCAAGGCTGACAAATCACCATCCATCATCCTCGAAATGCTGCTCCCCCTTGCCCCCTAAAATTAGGGAATATTAACTTTAGATATAGGACTTTATTTCAGCTTAAGAATTTTTAATAATTACCTAAATATTTAACATAATTGATCAATTTTTAGCACAAGGCTTCCACTATCGAACTTTTAAAGTTCAATGTCACTATATTCGCTAAATAAATTCAACCAAATCAAATGAGCCCTAGCATAATTTAGTTGTCAAAAACAAAAAATCTCGAGAGCCATGTCCCTAATGCCAGGATAGTGTAGGGGGTGGGTTTTATGTGCTTGTGATTGTGTTCGATTGAGACATTATATAATAAAGGGTATTAAGCCTAGCTTGGCGCTGACTTGACGTGTCTGGTCTAGCTCTCTAAACAAGTTCATAACCCACAAAACAAAAAAACACGACAATAGTCATAGTGTGCTTGATATGTTAAATGTTATATGCATAACATGTTTGAGAATTTAAGGAAATGGACAAAAATCAACCTAAAACTTAGGTTTAAAGCGTGTGCTTAACGTTTCTTTAAAGTGTTGTTTTCCTCCACTCGGTATTCAGCTCATTAACAAGCATGACAAACTCCTTTCTACAAAATAACTGTCAAGTCAGCAAGCCAAAAAAAAAAAAAAAAACTAGAAGGGCTCGATAGAGTGATATTTATAAATAATAAATAATACTAATATTGCAAGCTTAAGGAAATTTTAATTAGCATAAATTTGAGTGGTTTTTTCAGGTTGGGTATCTTTAATTATTCAGACAAACTTTCTACTTTTAGTGCTTGCAGCTATTCTTGAAAACTGCTGATTTTGAACAGCTTTTCTAATTGTCGAGGGAACTTCTGAGGGAAAGAGAGCGAGCCCTCTCTCACGCAGTACCTCGACAATTAGATAAGCTCGATTTTGAAGCACTCATTGAAGGCTTTGCACGAATCAGTACGCCCCACCAAAGATTGTTGGCCCAAATTTGTCGACAAATACTTTATCATTGGACCCCTGTTATTGAATTATTGGTCCCTAAAGTAGTACATTTTAAATCAATCGGACAGGGTGAAAATGACTCAACTAGGCGAGTTCAAACGGTAGGTAAAATGATGATTTTGAATCATGAGAATTCAAGTTTCATTTCTTCGTATTTTTCTTTAATGTGGCAATATCTCCTTTAAATTTGTTAAATTTTTTTTTCAACAGATTCAGCTTATTTACATTTTAAGTAAATGACAAGTAGCTGCGAGCTTCGATTAAGTAGTGCAAAGATGCGTTACTAGCGACAATGTATATAGGCACGTATCTTAAAAAAATTATAACTCTTTAGAAAAAAAAAAGTAGTTACTTGAAAACCAATCATCATTGCCGATGAACCATCGCATAAAATAATATTCTTTCAATCAATCAGTAGGTGCAAAAAGTTGCATTTTTATACTGTACAAACAATTATAAGATCGCAATCAATAGTCAATTACGGTTTAATAAAGTTAAAAGTGTGATACGAAGCTATCGCTCGGCCATATAAGATAATGTAGACATCTTTGGGATTGTAATTCTGTTTGGTTCATAGAAAATAAACATGAAAATTGAAATTCCTTTCGTGAATTTGATTTTCGAGATTCCCATTCGAATTTGGATTTCCACGAGTATTGAGAAAAAAAATCTTAAAGCCTATATACTCCACCAAACGTTTCAAATGCGGTATCACAATAAGGTTTAAAGCCTAATACCTAAAAAATAAACGAAGATGAAAATAAAATCAGCAATAAAATAGGTACCAAGTTCGAATTCTCTAAAAAGGTTGGGCCCACTGGACATTATGCTGAATTTGATAAAAGTTGAAAATAAAAAACCAAAAAAGTCCGCTCTCTATTTATTAACCCCTTGACCTTCCTCTCCACTTTATATCCAAAAGCAAAACCTCAGTACTAACTCTATTTTAGAGTGTTTGGATGTAAATTGAGCTTTGTTGAAGGTAGGAGAAGTTCTTGAAGCGATGGAGAATTGCGTTCTTGTTCAGCTTGCTGGTTCGGAGATTCATGGATTTCATTCATCTGCAGGTGAATCCGGAGCTCGAAATCTTTAGCTTCTTTAGTGTTCAAGAAGTTGTGTTTGTCTTCGATTTTGATTTGTTTATTTGGTTTTGCTGAAATGAGTTGTCGAATGTGTTGTTGCTTTTGATCTCTAGGGTTTTGTGTGCTTCTTTGAGCTTGATTACATTCAAGAAATGTGTTCTTGATTCTAATTACTAATTTGAATGATCGATTCGTAGTCTACTTGATACTTATCTTGATGATTCAACGAAGTGTTGATTGATGTTATTTCGATTAAGAAGTTCTATTGTCGAAATTTGAATTTGAACTCCAATTTTAAGTGGAATGTCAACATAGATTATTATTCACCAAAAAATTTGAACGTCTTTTAGGGTAAAAAATTTTAGTTGTTTTACGTGAGTGCGCCTTGAGGTTGGTAGTTCAATTGAAATATGTACTTATCTGTGTTGTAGTTCTGCACTTATGTCTTGTCCTTTTTGTGATGTGTAGACTTAGATGTTCCGAAGATAAAGGAGGAGGCGAGTTCAAGGTGGTTGAGGCCAAATGAGATTCATGCGATACTCTACAATCATACTCTTTTCCCTATCCTTGTCAAGCCGGTGCACTTGCCAAAAAGTAATTACTTGCTCAAATCATTGAATTATTTATCCGAGTAAGCTAAACGTATAATGGTCTTACGTTTATTTTTCCCTTACATGCAAGTGTTGTGAACAATTTAGTTGATATTAGCTAGAGTTTTTCAGTTATGGAGCACAAAAGGTTGAAAACATGAACTCTAGCTAATAGAGAAGTGTGGATTTCCCATTTAGTTGAAAAGTGAAAACATGAACTCTATTTGCCGTCCATACCACACTCCACTTCGGGTGCCATACAACTTTGCGCCAGGTTATGCTTCACATGCCTTTGACACACACCTTCAAATGTTGATACCAACACTCCATGCTAAAGATAATCATCAGAGAACTTGGCATGTGCCTATGACATTCTGTGTTCCTTTCCAGACTCCCTGCTTCCATTTTCAATTTTAAATGTTATATATGATTATTCGAAATAATTAATTTTAATATCTTCTGAGAAGTTTGTATTAATACCATTTATATCAAAAGTGACTTGGTGGTTTAAATTATATCATGTTGAATTTTAGAAAGAAAATGGCGAATGGGATAGATATTGGATGCTTACGATTTCATTAACAAAACAATTTGTAGTGGTGGGATTTTGCTGGGAGATGTCATTGATCTGAGAAAGCTTCTTATTGATTATATAAAAATTAACCAAAACAATATGTTAGTAGTCTGATTTTGCTGGGAGATATCATTGATCTGAAAAATCTTGTCGTTGATTCATCAAAAACTCCCGTTCTGATACTTGTTTTCTGCATTGTAATTCAGGTGGCACAATTGTATTGTTTGACCGTAAAATGCTGAGGAACTTCCGCAGAGATGGTCATAACTGGAAGAAGAAAAAGGATGGCAAGACGGTTAAAGAAGCTCATGAACACCTGAAAGTGAGATGTTTATTCTACTGCATTAGATAAATTCATGTGTAAACTACAAGCAAAATTGCTGTATTGCAGTTATCACTATTTTGAGACTGAAAGGATTCCTCATATCCAAACTATTCATGCTACAGATTGGCAACGAAGAAAGAATCCATGTATATTATGCACATGGAGAGGATAATTCTAGCTTTGTCCGTCGGTGTTACTGGCTACTTGATAAGTATGCATGGGTTAGAGTACAGTTATCTATATGAATTATGTGTGAGATAAAGCATTTATATGGTTTATAAGCTGTAGATTGAATAGATTTGCTTATGTTAAAATACTGACTTTCCATTATTGCTTTCTTTGTATTCCCTTTTTCTGAATTTTTGCAGGAAATATGAGCACATAGTTCTTGTACATTACCGTGAGACGATAGAGGTTGGTTTTCAATCTCATTGGATGCAGGTTTCTCATATTTTGAAATGACTAAATTGTTCTCCGGCCATTCCTATTAATATTGATCATTCTTGAGGCATACGAGTTGATATGCATTCTAAGATCACAGAGCACCATACCTGTTCAACTATTTACTTTGCAGTTCACGTTGAAATGTTATACCTCTTACCAAACAAAAAACTTGTCAATACTAGAAGCATTCATAAAAACTAGAAGCTTATAGGAGGACCCTTTTGTGCATTTATGGAACAAATCATTTAGAATAAGACTTTTTATTCCAAGGCGATTAAATATCCAAATTAAGAATAACAATTCATTTTATTATCAAATACCCAAATTAAAAATAACAATTCATTTTATTATCACAAAGATATAATAGTGTAGTATTCTGTTTTAGTTATATGAGAAAAAGCAAATTATCCTTGACAACATAGTATCATTATTGACCAAAATGCCTACTCTTATCAATTGTTTGATAATGCAAGACAATTGTGGGGATTCTTCTCGATGTTCATATTAATGAGGAATTGATAACTCTAAATGGAACTAATTTCAAATTTTGATCTTTTTTCTCTTCTTGGCAATGTTAGATGAGCTATTCACTACATGACTTTTTCATACTGCAGCTGGGTTCTCCAGTCACACCTGTTTCCAGCTCAACCCAACTAGATGTCGCTGCATCCTTACTTTTGGCAGATGAAACTGACAGTGGAGCAAATCATGCATTTCATTTGGGTATGATGAGAACTGTCATGATATGTCTTCCATAAATATAAGTGTCCATTGCTCATAGCACATTAAAATTAAAGGGTATTCTTAGTTATTACGTCTTTTTTTGGGTTGTGAATAATAATTCCTAATTCCAATTGTTTTGAAATGGACATTAATAAATTTAGCTATAGGTCTGGGAAGCCTTTTGTTCACGAATCGAATCTGCTTGCAGATAATGGGACTGTGACAGGCCATGAAATGAGGCTTCATGAGATTAACACTCTTGAATGGGAAGATCTCCTGGCGCCAAATGATACCAAGGATTGTAATGCACCAAGAAAAGGTAACAACGTGAAAATTATATATATATCAAAGTTGCCAATTTATTCATGAGTCATTAACCATTGTTTCCATGACAGATGACATTTCATCCATTGAGCAACAACACCAATATGCTATGAATGCCCAAAACTACGTAAGTAAAAGTCTTCTTGGCTATAATATTTTAACAGAAAAAAATAAATGCTTTGATCTTGGCCTTATGATAAATTATCAGGATTTTGCTAGTATTATTAGTATTTATTTAACTTTTGAAGCATATGCTTCCAAAAAAAGATTTGTCACTTTAACCCACGTTCCATCAGACTCGACGACCATTCTTTTTGGTTCCATTAAAATTTCTGTTCCTTTCTAATTGTTTCATTTTGTTTCATTTTGCATTTTAATTGTTTCATTTTTCATTTTCCTTTCTAATTGTTTCATTTTGCATTTTAATTGTTTCATTTTGCATTTTAATTTGCTCTAATTGTTTCATTTTAATTTCCTTTGTAATTGTTTCATTTTGCATTTTAATTGTTTCATTTTAATTTTGCATTTTAATTCCTTTCTAATTTGCATTTTAATTGTTTCATTTTCATTTTTCATTTTAATTTGCATTTTGCATTTTATCTGTTTAATTGTTTCATTTTGCATTTTAATTTGCTCTAACCCAACAGTATAGCTAATAGGTTTGTCTTCTTTTGTTCAGACAACTAATTCATTTGATAACAGTGGTTCACTTGGCGCTGAACTACCCAGCTATGGAAACTTCCACAACATTGGAAATCAAAACTATGATGCTGCAAGACAACAGTTTGAAATGTTTACTGTGGGAAATACTGATTCCTTGAACATTGTCAAAGATAATCTTCAAACGCAGGACAGCTTTGGTAGGTGGATGAGCTACATCATGACTGATTCCCCGGGCTCATTGGATGATCTACAAGCTGAATCTTCAACTGGTCAGTCGAGTACATCAACGATAACTGATCAGCATCATCCTTCTATTCAAGGACAAGTTTTCACTATAACTGACATTTCACCTGGATGGGCTTTTTCGGCAGAAGAAACAAAGGTTCTTCCCTTCTTACCACATCTTGTTTTATAGTAATTAAGGAATATGTCTGACAGTTGTTTCAATGACTTTGTACTTGTATGATGTGCTCTCGAGTTCATTGAAACTACTTGTTGACTTGGATCATGGAACTCCTAAAGTTTTATGCAATTATACACATTGTGACATTTTTTATGATGTCTGCAGGTCATAGTGATTGGATGCTTTCATGGGAGCTATTCACATCTTGGAGAATCCAAGCTACACTTTGTCTTCGGAGATATATGTGTTCCAGCAGAAATGGTTCAAGCCGGGGTTTTCCGCTGTATGGCATTACCTCATTCACCTGGGCTAGTAAATTTTTTTTTGAGCTTTGATGGCCATACACCCATTAGCCAGATTATGACATTTGAATATCGTGCTTCTGTATTGGCGAATGGGGTAGCTTCACCTGGCGACAAATCTGAGTGGGAGGAGTTTCAAGTTCAGATAAGGCTAGCTCGCCTTCTCTTCTCCACTAGCAATAGCCTAAATATTTTGTCAAGTAAGATTTCACCAAACACTCTAAAGGAGGCTAAAAAGTTCGCACTGGCAACCTCGTCCATAGACAAAGGTTGGTCTCATTTAATGAAGTCTATTGGGAAGAATGAGATATCATTTCAACAAGCCAAACATGGTTTGTTTGAGATGACTTTGAAGAACAAGTTGCAAGAGTGGCTTTTGGGAAGAGTTATTGAAGGATGTAAAAACTCCGTCCGTGATCGTCAAGGCCAAGGAGTTATCCACTTGTGTGCTATCCTCGGGTATACATGGGCTGTTCGTCCATATTCACAATCAGGCCTCTCATTAGATTTTCGAGATGCTCGTGGATGGACAGCTCTACATTGGGCTGCATTTCATGGGAGGTACAATTCATCTTTTTTATCACAAAGAATGCAGAATAGCTTATTGCTATTGTTGTTATTATTATTATTATTAACTAGGTTCACTTTGGACCTCAAAATTTTCCTAGTGGTCCATGTCCACTTCTGTACCTCTTGAACTTCTCCTTGATAGGAAGATTATAACACCCTTGTGTAGGTGGGCTGTGAGGCTAGCATACTACCTTGTGTGGGCAGGCAGATGCTAATAGGATACCTTGAGTGGGCGGGCAAAGGCTGACAAGCTACCTAGGTGTTATAGTTCCACATTGCCTGGGTGAGGGAAGAGAATGAGCTGCTTATGCGTGAGTTTGTATCCCTTTGGTATGACACAGTTTAAAGCTGTGAGTTTGTATCCCTTGGTATATGGTCTCATGCCCCTTACCATATGAAGATGGAGATCTTAATTGTTAAGTCGATAAAAAACTGAGCAAACATGCGTACTAGGACAGGTAGTACGCTGTCCACTGTGCCAAGAATGATTAGCAATGAAACTCTTCCTCTTTGAAAATAACCCAGTTTAATTCCCTCAACCTCCCAATCAAGCAAAGTTCTATTTACTAGTGGGGGTACTTCAATTTCCTCTCACGTCTTTATGTTCATATTTGAAGCCAAAATTTGCCTCCACAAACTCCCATTTTCAAACTGAAGCTCCAAAGGTGTTTCCGTAGGAATACTTTGTTGAAATAGTCTAGTTCCCAAGTCCTCGCCCTTCTTGAAAGTGCGTGTGAAATCTCAATGAAGCGCTTGAAATTTCTTTGAGTGGTTTGAACCACTCCATAAAGAGTTCCTCCGGACCCTCTGCATTCTTATTGCGCCTGTAGCAATGAGAAGGAAGAATGACATGGAGTAATGTGGAAGAATGGTCTAGTCAGTTTTTTAATGATTGTTTATCTCCTATACTCTATGAACAACCTGCTCTTCCAAAATGAAGGTCTTCTCTCAGGTCAGGTAGTTCCATAAATTTCTATTGTGTCTTTGATACTCACATTTCACTTATATTGAAATAATATGTTTAATGAGCTTTCCTTTATAATCCTTAAAACTTAATCTTTTTGCTGGAAACTGGTGGAGACACTTAATTTTGTTATTTTACTATCTAGGTTAAGTCTCTATTACATTATTTTGTCTATTACCAAATATGGTCTAGAGATTGTTAAGAAAAAAATAAATAAAAAATGAAATGGCACTACCTATAATTACACAAGTACTGTGCATTTAGGAAAACATGTTATGCACGTGAATGCCACTCTTTTTTACCACAAGTCATTTTCGTGCACTTGTCTCCTGGAATTTCTGCGTCAGATAAGTTGGGTGGTTCCAAGGTAAGGATTAAGAGATTCTAACCATGTCTTACCCAGCTTGTGGTTTTATGTTGATGCAGAATCATTGTTTTCATGCACTGCCCTTAAACATATTTTTTTCTTCCACTTAGATGATACGTTAACAGAAGTAATACATGTAACCGTTCCAGATCTTATTTGTATTAAATCCAAAAAACATTATAATGATTCATTAAAGACTGCAGCAAGTTAAAGAATGTGTGCCCATGCACGTCTCTTTGTTCTCTACCTACAATTTAGGTGATGGTAGCTTTTCATTATGGAGTTCTTACATTTGGAGATTTCGTTATGCAGGGAGAAAATGGTCGCTGTTCTTTTATCTGCTGGGGCAAATCCTAGCTTAGTTGCAGACCCCACTCCAGAATTTCCTGGTGGATGTACGCCTGCTGATCTTGCCTCTAAAAATGGTTATGATGGCTTGGCAGCTTATCTTGCAGAAAAAGGATTAACCGAGCACTTAAGACTTATGTCTTTATCTGGAAATATAAGTGGTTCCTTACAAACAAGCACAACTGAAACAGTAAATCCTGGCAACCTCAGCGAGGAGCAGCTGTGTCAGAAAGATTCATTGACAGCGTATAGAACGGCTGCTGAAGCAGCATCCAGAATACAGTCTGCATTCAGGGAGAACTCTTATAAGTTACGTTCCAAAGCAATTCAAGTTTCCAGTCCAGAGACTGAAGCACGGAACATAATTGCTGCAATGAAGATCCAACATGCCTTCCGCAATTTTGAGACCAAAAAGAGGATGGCAGCAGCTGCAAGAATCCAATATACATACCGTACATGGAAGATCCGACAAGATTTTCTCAATTTGCGTAGACAAGCAATCAAAATTCAAGTAAGTTTTATCTGCTGTTTTGTTGACATTTTTTACTGATTGTTATTGCAAAGATTTATCATTGCTACTTGTCATTATATATTTACTTCTCCAAGTACATTGGACCTATGGACTCAGAATGGAGATGGTTAATGATTTCTAGCCAATCAAATTGAGCTGTCTGTCATTATAAAATGACCATCGGTAAAAGCATTTAGTTTTCAAGCTCATGATGACATAGTTGAACTTTTGGTTATATGTCTCATGGGTAACATTAACCTGGAATGGTATGAGAACTGATCATGGAATGACATTCCTAATGGTCCTTTCAAAAGGGAAAAAAAAAAAGACATTACCAATGGTGAAATGATCATGGAATGACATTCCAAATGGTTTCTTATCTTGAACTTGCCTTGCTGGATTGTCAAATTCAAATGGTTATTGAAGAAACGATCAAGTTAGATGAGTCAGTTATCCTGCCTGTTCCTCTTAGTCTGCACCAGTTGGTTGATTCAACCAAATCATCCCACTTTTCAGTATGTAATGCAAGAAATATTTATCATCGGGTGGAATTCTGCATAGCTTGTACTTGTTGAACTGATTATAGCATTACAAATGTATTTTACTTTGTCAACAACTGGCACAGGATGATTTAATTTTGTTGTCTATTTAACTAATATAGGCTGTATTCCGAGGCCGTCAAGTACGGAGACAGTACCGTAAAATTCTCTGGTCTGTCGGAGTGCTTGAGAAGGCAATCTTACGGTGGCGTCTAAAGAGGAAAGGTTTCCGTGGGCTTCAAATTGAAGAGACTCAGGTTGTTGCAGTAGAAGAGAAGCATGAAAGTATTGTGGAAGAAGACTTCTTCCGAATCAGCAGGAAGCAAGCTGAAGAGCGGATTGAGAGATCGGTTGTTAAAGTCCAGTCCTTGTTCCGATCTTTCCAAGCTCAGCAAGAGTATCGAAGGATGAAAATGGCCTATGATCAGGTCCAGGTGGGTATTTTCTCTAATGAAATTTTTGATGTGCAGTTTACTTTCATAAAATCTAAATGTGACTTTCCATTATGCAGTTGGAAGAACTTTTGGACTCTGATATGGATGGGTGACTGACGTTAATTTCCCTCTGGATCTTGCGTTGTCTCAGATGGTTAGTATTTTTAATGTACACTAGTAAAAAGTGAATCATTTCAACTAATCTTGTACAGTTTGATCTTATGGAGTTAGTAGGTGAAACTTCACTACTCGTCCCTTTTATTTTGGAAGTTGTGAAGGTTTGGGAGTTGATCTTGTACAAAAATAGCTATAAATTGTAATCAATTGTAGGTTTACTTTGAAAGTTTTGAAGCCACAATTGAAGAATCTCCCGTCATACGTAACGGGTTGCTCTTCTTTGAAAAGGAATATTACCACTATTTGTCTGTTAAAATATTGCGTTTAACGATCCAAAAATGTGCTTGCTTGTTTGACTAGCATAAAGGTTTAGGCCTCTTTACTTTGGAACTCATGAGTTTTGACTGGCCTCCATCTTATTTATCTAGTTACTGACCTAACAAGACATTTTAGCAGTTGATAGTTATTTATTAAGATAATTTAGACTCCAATTTATGCACACGTTGAATAGTTCATACAAGATGCAATTTATGCACACGTTGAATAGTTCATACAAGATGGAGATATTTTTTTGACTGACGCGCTAACAACTCTAGAGAAGTGGCTTAAAGTTTGTAGTAATCTGAACATGTTCTTATTTGTACAAGTTTCTTGCAGGTTCCATACAATATGAGAGCACGCATTGGTAATAGTCTTAGTCCATACTTCCACAATTTAGAACATTTGCCCAAAACAACCAGTTAGTAAACTTCTTGCTAACCGTCTTTTCCTTTATCGTATCTAAGCTTGGTTTCCACGCCTTACCTAAAAACTGCCTGCACAAGAACTCAGGCCCGTCTTCGAAATTTTCTAGCAGAGGTTCTAATTTGTGGCTCATCTCAGAGTTTTCCATGAAACTATCTTTTCGATGTATCATAATATTGCCTTGTACTGTGATGTCTGTCATACATATTCGAGCAAACAAAGGAAGAATCCTTGTTGAAGATAATAGTTCTTTTGATCTCAAAGCAGCATTAGCTTTTAGAAGAATTCGACGAGCCTTATCTACTGACAGAGCTGTTGTCTTCCCTCTGTTCAGTGGCAGCATCAAGTAGGCTTTCTTTGTGTCTAGCTTCACGTCAGCAGGCAACGGAGTCAGCTTGTTTCCAGCCATTTGTGGGCGAAACTCAACCACCACCTGTTGTGGGTGCTCTAACATTAGTTCAGCAACTGTTATAGGGTGATCAAGCACATGAATTGAGCCATCGGAGAGTACGAGTTTTCCAACGACACTATGTAGTTTGTGTGAAACTTGGTTGCCCATTGGAAATGGAAACAGTTTGAAGATATCTGACTGCAAGTCTGAAGAATTTACAATTTAAAGAGATACAGATAGATATGGAAGTACTTGAAACTGGATTAGACCATTAGAGGAGTTGCTCAGAAGTTGATTAAATATTATATATTTTATTTGCGTCTGTAATGTGTTAGTTAAACCGTTTCATCGAAGTTATGAGAGGGAAGCGTAGGTTTTCAACTATTAAGAAAGTGACATTACGTTAAAACAAGGATTGGAAATACTATAAAGAGTACGTGGAAACTGCAGAGTCATAGCATTATGTTTAGGTAAACTTCGCCATGCCGTATAGTTTGGGGAACTACTCTGTTTACCCGGGTGCTATCAGGAATATCTTTTTCCTTTACAAGCGTACAGAAAATACATAGATACATGTATTCCTCGAATATATGTTCTTCTGAAGGGGAAACCAGGGTTGTGTTAGAATTAAAACGGATTGAAACAGGTCGGATCGTTGCTAATCATGTCATTTTGTTGTTAGGTAAAATGTGTTAATTGACGACCGAAACAAACCCAGTAGTTCTGATCTGACCAAATTTTCATATGGTGTCAAAAGACGTGAATTAGGACTTACGTGGATTGCATACATTGTGGATCAGTTTTTTGAACCTCTTCTTACCTAAATAGCAGCCACGATTCACAAGTCAAGAAACCCTTCAAACTAGGGATGGCAACGGGGCGGATTTGAGCAAATCCATCCCCGCCCCGTCAGGAAGAACGGATCCCCAAATTCGCCCCGCCAATCCGTTTAGAAATTTATTTAAAACTCACCTCCATTCCGCACGGATTGGCGGATATCTGCCTCGCCCACATACCCGTTAAAAAAAATTTCTTCTTAAGCATACAATAAACTCATACATACAAAAAATACAATCGAAAGATACATACAAAAAATTACAAAAAAGCATACAATAAATTGCAAAAAAAAAAAAAAATCGATCTACAGAATTTGAGATCTGAGATCTGAGATCAGATCTGATCTCTGATGGGGAGAGGAAAGCGGATTAGGTGGGAGCTTCGATTTAGACTTGCTGATCAGATCTGAGAGTTCGGAGTTCGACCTTCACTGTGAGAGAGAAGAAGGGAGGTTGCTCGAAGGGAGGTCACTCGAAGGTAGGTCGCTCACGGCCTTCATTGTGAGATAGAAGAAGGGAGGTTGCTCGAAGGGAGGTCGTTCGCTGTTTTGAGGGAGAAGAAGGGACGAAGTCTCTGCAGCTATGCTTTTGGTTTGCTCCTCATGTTTGTGAGAGCTGAAAAATAAAAGAAGTGAAAGTGATTGAGAGAGAGAGAGGTGAGATATGAAGGGTTGAGGGTTTTTTTTTTCAGCATATAAAGGGTTGAGGGTATTTTTGTAATATCAACACTTAAACGGATATCCGTGGGGCGGATATGGCCAAATCCGTATTCGGCTCGAATATTTAATGGATGTTGTTTGGATATCTGTATCCGCCCCAAAATCCATTTAGGCATATCCAAAACCGCCCCAAACGGATTGGGTGTGGCGGATGTCAGGACTAGTACCGTTGGTCAGGGAAATCAATTTCAGAGGCCTTTCAAGACTTTCCTAATGGTCTCAAAACTCAATGTTCCCTTTTGAAAAGTGCCCAAATGCTTAGCATCTATATTATAGGGGGAGGTTTGAGCTCTTGACTATGAGGATGTGTTGCCTCCATTGCATAGTCGGGCCAGACTGTACCGCTAGCATTTTTATTGTTTTCTTTGCATTGTTTTTCAACTTCAAACTTGTATTTCCATCGATCGATAGCATCTCTTGAGCAACGTCCTTTCGAACGTTCCTCCCCATTGTAATCTATTGAATGTTAATGAAAGCTTTTGCTGACTATTGTGCATCGTTATATTGTCTACAGATTGATATTGTGCATTCTCAAGTTAATATTTGTGCCCGTCAAAGTAACTACTCATAGGCTTACTAGTGAATTGGATAGCTAGTGCCGCACAGATTGCTAGTCCGTGACAGTTGGTATCAGAGCCAGAGCTTGTTGAATGCAAACCAGGATGCAGGAACTAAGTGAGCGCCTTAGCGCTATGGAGGAACGACAGGCTAGTCGAATGCAGATACTAGAAAACAGAATGGACCAGTTGAGCAGTTTGGGAGAACAGGTCAGTCGGCTTGATGGATTCTTTCACTTGGCAGACAGAGTGGATTCGCTGGCTGAGCACATCGACAATTTAGAGGGACGGACAATCGCTATGGAAGAGTCGCCTCACCCCATAGCTCAGGTGATGAGTGACTTCCAATTACAGCTGGAGGACTTATTTGCAAGGGTTGGCTTGCTGACCAAGGCCACAGGGACGACTGATCACCCTAGGATGAAAGTGCCTGAGCCAAAGTCATACGCTGTAGTACAAGATGGGAAGGAGCTAGAGAACTTCTTGTTTGATCTGGAGCAGTATTTTCGCGCGGTGAACCCCGAATCAGAAGAAGCCAAGGTCACCATGGCGACCATGTACTTAGCAGGTGATGCAAAACTATGGTAAAGAACCAAATATGCAGATATGAAAGAAGGTCGCATCCTTATTAAAACTTGGGCAGACCTCAAGAGGGAACTCAGAAATCAATTCTTGCCTGAGAACACTGATTTCTTAGCAAGGAATAAGCTCCACACCATCAAACAGACATGCAATATTCGAGACTATGTCAGGCAGTTCTCAACTTGCTTGCTAGATATTCGAGACATGTCTGAGAAAGACAAAGTTTTCTGTTTCATGGAACAAACTCAGCCGCTTCTGCAAGCAGAATTGCAAAGGCAGAATGTGACATATATTACAAGTGTTATTGCAGCAGCAGAAAGGTTTAGCGATTATATGCCCATGGCTGGATCCACTTCGCTCAATCACTCCACAGCTAGAACTAGCAGTACCAATTCAAGCTCAGGGTCGAATGCTCGATCACCTCACCAAAACTGGGGAAACTCAAGTCAGAACTGAGGAAACTACAATTCTCGGCAATCCAACCAGAATTGGAGTTCCAACAGAAATTGGAATGCCTGCCCTAGCAACTCAAATTACAACAACAAAGGAGGGCAAAACTACTCTGGGCAGTGGAGACCATTTGCACATGTCCCATGCATTATTTGCAATAGCCAGGATCACCCAACAGGCAAATGTCCATCCAAACCAGCCCTACACTCATTGATGTCTTTGCTTCAAACAGAACCTTCTAACTCGACCGCATCGAGCTCGAACCCCACCACCAGTGAGACCTCCCAGATGGGAGCTTTACGCAAGCTCAATGTTGTCAAAGGAGAAATGTATGAGCACCCACACAAGAAGGCTTTGCAATACATCGACATCACTATCAATGGGTTCCCTTCCCAAGCATTGTTGGATTCAGGAGTGATAGACAATTTTATTGCCCCAGATGAAGCTAGACGTGTGGGTCTGAACTTAGAAGGAGATGTGGGTAAGTTGAAAGTTGTCAACTCTGAGGCAATCTCTATTAATGGTATGGCTAGAGCTGTGCCACTACAGGTTGGTCCATGGGAAGGAAGATCAAACTTCTTGGCCGTCCCACTTGATGATTTTAAAGTGATTCTTGGCCAAAAATTATTCCGAGGAGCTGCAGCAGGACCACTACCTTTCATGGACTCCTTGGGCTTTTTCGGACCCAGACTACGCATTGTACCAACCTCAATTCGACCCACAACTCATGATAGAATATTGTCGGCGCTCCAAGTTAAGAGAGGCTTGGCCAAAGGAGAAGATACATACTTAGTTGTGGCAAAGCTAGAGATGGAAGATGATACTAGCAAAATCCCTGAGAAAGTTGTCCAAGTTATTGCTGACTTCAGCGAAGTGATGCCTAATGAATTGCCAAATAATCTACCTCCCAGAAGGCTCATTGATCACGAAATTGAGTTAGTGCCTGGTGTCAAGCCACCCGCACGTAGTCCATATCGCATGAGCCCTCCAGAGTTGACTGAATTGAGAAAACAACTAGATGGCTTATTGGAGTCGGGATTCATTCGGCCCTCTAAATCATCTTATGGGGCACCTGTTCTTTTTCATCGAAAACATGATGACAATCTTCGCCTTTGTGTTGATTATAGAGCCTTGAACAAAATCACTATAAAGAACAAATACCCGCTACCCAGACTTATTCGACCAACTTGGATCCGCCAGATACTTCACAAAACTCGACTTGAGATCAGGTTACCATCAGGTCCGCATTGCTGCTAGTGATGAACCAAAAACTGCTTATTCTACTAAATATGGGTCATATGAGTTCCTAGTAATTCCCTTCGGCTTGACCAATGCTCCAGCTACGTTTTGCACTCTTATGAATGGCCTGTTCCGTCACCTTCTGGACAAGTCCGTGGTTGTCTATCTTGACGATATTGTGGTTTATAGTGGGACTATAGAAGAACACCTACATCATTTGCGAGAAGTGTTCCAAATCCTTATGGATAATCATCTCTTTTTGTCAAGAAGGAGAAATGCTCATTCGGCCAGACCCAGATCAATTTCTTGGGTCATGTTATTGGCAATGGTAAGATTCAGATGGACACGGAGAAAGTCAAGGCAATCCATGATTGGAACACTTCTAAGAATGTGTCTCAACAACGTTCTTTCCTTGGACTCGCAAACTATTATCGTCGCTTCATAAGGGACTACTCTAAGAGAACTGTTGCACTGACAAATTTGTTGAAACAAGACCGAACATGGGAATGGGATAGGCAGTGTGAAGCTTCATTCCAAGACTTGAAACTAGCCGTGATGAAAGATCCAATATTGGCCTTGCCAGACATCACCAAGCCCTTTGAAGTACAAACAGATGCATCTGATTATGCCTTAGGGGGAGTTTTGTTTCAAGATGGTCACTCGGTAGCATATGAGAGTCGAAAGTTGAATGATACAGAGTTTCGTTACTCAGCTCGGGAAAAGAAATTGCTAGCCATTGTACATTGTTTACGGGTGTGGAGACACTACCTCTTGGGATCTCAAGTTCTTGTTAAAACGGATAATGCTGCAGCAAGCCATTTCCTTACTCAGAAGATGCTAACCTCCAAGCAACTTCGATGGCAGGAAAAATTAGCAGAATTTGACTTAGTATTGGAATACAAGCCAGGGCGCATTAACAATGTAGCTGATGCACTCAGTAGAAGGGCAGACCTTGTAGTGCTAACCCATACCGGTCCGAGTCACACCATCTTGGAGAAGATAAAAGCAGTCCTACAGACAGACCCACAAGCGAAGGTGATTATAGAGTTGATCAAGCAAGGCAAAACTCGACAGTTCTGGATAAAAGATGGAGCAATACTCACAACTGGTAATCGGCTCTATGTTCCAAGAACTTTTGGTTTGAGGAAAGAACTTTTGAGAGAATGCCATAACACCCATTGGGCGGGACATCCAGGTTGGAGACAAACACTTGCATTGCTAAAGAGGGGGTACTATTGGCCGCAGATACAAGAGGATGTAATGGCCTATGTTCGAACATGTCTTATTTGCCAGCAAGATAAGGTTGAAAGTGATAGGCCAATAGGCTTGCTAGAGCCCTTGCCCGTTCCAACTCGTCATTGGGAAAGTGTTTCCATGGACTTCATTACTGGGTTATCGAAAGTGGAGGATTTCAGGTGTATCCTTGTAATTGTTGACCGATTCTCAAAGTATGTGACATTTGTGCCGACCAGACTGACTTGCACAGCCGAAGATACGGCGCAATTGTTCCTCAAGCATGTAGTGAAGTATTGGGGACTGCCCAAAAACATTGTTAGCAACCGTGATGTTCGCTTCACAGGAAAGTTCTGGAAGGAGTTGTTCAAGCTCTTGGGATCCAAACTTAATATGTCGACAAGCCAACATCCCCAATCTGACGGACAGACTGAGCGCTTTAACTCTATGCTCGAAGAATACCTTCGTCATTTTGTAAGTGCAAATCAGAAAAATTGGGTGGGACTACTTGATGTTGCACAATTCCGTTTCAACTTACAAATGAGCTCAACTATTTACTCCAGCCCCTTTCAGTTAGTCACTGGTCAGCAACCATTGACACCACATACAGTGCTTACCGGATATCAAGGACCCAGCCCAAGAGCTCTTGAATTTGTCAAAGCCTGACAGAAAAATATTGAAGTTGCTCGAGCCTATTTTGAGAAAGCCTCCCGTCACATGAAGAAATGGGCCGACAAGAAACGACAGATTGATCCTTTTGAAGTCGGGAACTTGGTATTGGTGAAGCTAGATATGTTCAACAAGTATAAACGGATAGCTAGAGCACACAACAATCTGTTTCGCAAGTATGAGGGATCGGTACAGATTATTGAGAAAGTAGGCAAAGTCTCCTATCGCGTCAAGTTACCACATTGGCTCCGTTTCACCCATCTTGTCTTCCATGCAAGTAATTTGAAGTCCTACCTTGCAGATGCCACTGATCCCACAAGAAATGTATCTACCCGAGCATTGCCTAAGCATCCTACTAAGCCAGATCGAGAAGTGGAAGAAATCTTAGCTGACCGCCTCATCAACAACACAGGCCCGGATAGAGAGTGTTTGGTCAAGTGGAAGGATGAGCCTCCTTCATAGATCAGTTGGGAGCCAGTCGAGCATCTGCTGCCGTACCTCTCAAAGCTGGAAGAGTACTTGAAAAAGTTCGCTGCGAGGGCGTCAGCGAATTGAGTGTGGCAGAGTGTCAGGACTAGTACCGTTGGTCAGGAAAATCAACGTCAGTGACCTTTCAAGACTTTCCTAATGGTCTCAAAACTCAATGTTCCCTTTTGAAAAGTGCTCAAATGCTTAACATCTATATTATAGGGGGAAGGTTTGAGCTCTTGACTGTGAGGACGTGTTGCCTCCATTGCATAGTCGGGTCAGACTGTACCGCTAGCATTTTTATTGTTTTCTTTGCATTGCTTTTCAACTTCAAACTTGTATTTCCATCGATCGATAACATCAAAACTAGTCTTGAACAACGTCCTTTCAAACGTTCCTCCCCATTATAATCTATTGAATGTTAATGAAAGTTTTTGCTCACTAATGTGCATTATTATACTGTCTACAGATTGATATTGTGAATTCTCAAGTTAATATTTGTGCCCGTCAAAGTAACTACTCATAGGCTTACTAGTGAATTGGATAGCTAGTGCCGCACAAATTGCTAGTCTGTGACAGCGAATATCCGTGAAAATTCACCCCACTGTCATCCCTACTTCAAACAGGTGGGTCATTAAATTCTAAAACTTGGCCAAATTTCGTAAAGGATAAATTAGCTCTAATATCACACCTTGTTTTGTTGGATGTTGAATAAACCAAAATACCAAAACTAGAAACTATGAGTTTGAATATTTGTGATCATCGTAGACTTTCGTGCCAAATACCAGCGTCCCTTGTTTTGTAGGCGGCGTTTTTAAAGTAAATTTTGACAAATTATCCAGAAATATCCATGCATCTCTGAAACAGTTAATCACCAATATAACAGCCTATACGCTGAGAAAAAAATCTACTCAGCCTGGTCATGTTCGTCGTCCCTACAGGCTACTGACATGTTCATGTTTCCCTGAATTCAGCTACTTAGATCATAAACATAAACACAATGTATGTAATGTAACACTGAATGTGTATATATCATTGATCAACTGTATAACTCAATTACAATGTTAAAAATTTGATATTAAAAAAAAATTAATTAGTACTTTCCTTCATGAATGGGCTCAAGTTTGGGAGTCCACTGTTTAAAATTCTCCAACCTTTGGCCAGGAAACCCAGTATCACCCTCACACTCCACCCTCAACCCAACCCACTTCTTCCTCTCAGGCTCCTCCTCTCCACCACCACCATTGTCATCAGTAGGATAAACCTTAGGCCAAACAGTCATTTCTCTCTTATTATTCTTACAAATCTCCTCAATGACAACCATCTCTGACTCCGTAACCTTACGGTGCACCCGCTCCGCTGGAAACATCAAGTAGACCATGCCACCTTGTAGCTCCTCATCAGCTTTCAATGCCCATAAACACTTGGTCTTCCTTATAGCTTCTAATGCACACACTATAGTCCCTACCTCTTCCATCATCAACTCCCCTGCTTTCACTGGTACCTCTATGTGTCTTAGCTTCCCATCCTTGTTGAAAAGCTTCGCTTTGTTCTTCACCTTGTTGTTGTTGTTGCCACAAGGTCTGATGATCATGAAACACACATAGTTACCCATTGTTTGATTTGGCTATTACCCATTGTTTGTGTTTATAGTGTGAGAAGAATTTGTAGTGTAGTTATGAGAGGGAGAAAGACAGTGGAAGAGGAGGAGTCCAAATAAAAACTTTGTGTTGAAATGTTAAAAACACGGATTTTAGGTAGTATAGTAGGAGTGGTTGCCGTGTTTTTTTTTCCAATGGTCGCAAGGGTTGCATTTTTTTTTTTTTTTTTTTTGACTAAGATTAGGATTATTTGTGGGTGTCCATTACTGATGCCTTTGCACAGGTCAACAATGATACTTGGTCTAATCTGAGGTTCAGATTTTAAGCCTTTAAGACCATACATAATTGGGAATGGCGGCCATTACATCATACTGTCATTTTCTCCCTCTCACACAATTCTACTCTTTTATATTACCTACTTTTTTTCTCACACCACCTATACAAACAAAAATCATTTATTTTTTCTCCTCACTATTCAAATCGACAATGGTTCCTCCCTCCCCCATTCGAAATCTTTTGCAAATCTCTCCCCACACTCAAATCTCCTCCCTCTCCCTAGAAAACTCTCAAAATTTCCTCAAAGTCGAAACCATTAAACCCAAACTCAATAAATATGCATAACTTAACATAACATAGAAACCCAAACTCAAAATGAAAATAACGCAAAATAGTGTAAGTTTCGACCAATTTAAACCCTCACTTGAGATTGATTATCAACCTCATCAAAATACAAAAGTTGTAGTACTATGAATTATCTAATAAACACAACTTGAATCACATGAAAATGTTTTGAAATGAGCAAGTTATTGTCATTTTACTAAAGTTGCGCAAATATATCTCGCAATAAAAATGGGATAGTGCTCCTGACTTTCGGCCAACTTATGTGCTCGATCGAGATCGATTCTTAAGTTGATCAAAACAAAATATTTATAGTACTCTGAGTTATCTAATAAATACAACTTGAATCGCTTAAAAATGTTTTGAAATGAGCAAGTTATGGTCATTTTACTAAAGTCACGCAATCTGTCCAAAAAAATTATGTTTGCAAAGTGCACTGTGGGATATCTGGGATACAGGAAAAAATTTTCCCTGTTCGCATTGTGCAATGAGGGTTTTTTTCCTTTCCGCAGTGCACTCTGCGAATAGAAATTTTTTCGGACAATTTGCGCGATTTTAGTAAAATGATCATAATTTGCTCATTTCAAAACATTTTCAAGTAATTCAAGTTGTGTTTATTAGATAACTCAGAGTACTACAACTTTTATGTTTTGATCAACTTGAGAATAGGTATTTATCGAGCACATAAGTTGTCCGAAAGTCAAAAACACTATCTCATTTTCATTGTAAGACAGATTTGCACAACTTTAGTAAAATGATCGTAACTTGCTCGTTTCACAACATTTTCAAGTGATTCAAGTTGTGTTTATTAGATAACTCATAGTACTACAACTTTTGTGTTTTGATAAATTAAGAATCAGTCTCAATTGAGGGTTTAAATTGGTAAAAATTATCATGTTTTGCATTTTTTTCGTTTTGAGTTTAGATTTCTTTGTTATGCATATTTTAATGCTGCCCAAAAATCTCTAAATCTGAAAGGCTAATCGGCAAAATTTTCAAATGAATGTACGTCAGCAATAAAGCTGGTGTGAAAAATTTTCATCCCAAAATCAATAAATCCGCACATGACAACGTCAAACTAGCTAGACAAAAACAATAAACAACCACACCGTCAGGTATTTTCTCAATGAGGCAAAGGTGTCATCATCGTAATAAATAAATAAATAAATATGCATTTAATAGTGCTTACACTATAGAAGTTGGCTATGGCAAGTCTGGCCTGCAAAAATATGAGGGGACTTGCCATCCTGCATGGAAAGGTTAGAAACAACCGGATAATATTTCTAAGTCATTAATCCTCATAAATGTAATTTAGTTTCAAACTACGATACAAATCATAGTCATATCAGACTCTTATTAAAATATCAACAAAACGCATTTTCTACCTTTAGGAAAACATATAGTTCTCATTCAATGGTTGAATGAACATTTAGTTTCTTCCTTTAAGGTAATCATGCACATACAACAAAAAAGAAATCTCGTTTTTTTTCCACAATCGCACTATCCTCCTTGTGCTGAACACACTTCACCCAAGTGTGCCTCCATTGCCTTCGAAACCACTCGGAATGTACATGTTCCAAATGGGGTGCCACATCGAGGAACATGTCATCTCATCCAAAATTCGATCCATGGCAAGCATTTCCTAAATCTACACGTACAACCAAACTTACATGGAACGATGCACCGATATGCAAGCAAGTCTGCATACCCAAAATAATATCACACGTATACAAGCAAGTCTATATACAAAAATTTCTTTTCTTTTCACTTTTTTTTTTTTGAATTGTGGAAAAGAGCATAAAAAAATAACTTCTCAAAACTCTTTTATAGTGTGTTTTGTCAACTATAACAAATCAACCACAAGGTTCACCCATTCTATTGGGAAACAAATAACAGTTTCATAATTACTAAGCCTCAAGTTATACACTTCACAATATCCCACACAAGTCACTTATATCACACGTCAAATGAAGCTCACACTTAGAATGCGTTTGAAATAACCATATACATATTGTCATAAAACGATTAAACTTAATTGATAAACAATAGACAATAAAGTTATGTACATTACAATAAGACCAATCATCAAGCGAATTGGCAAATCTCATGTATCCCTACAATATACTTAACTAAAATAAAATTAATTAATTAATTTAAAAAAAAAACAGAACACGATCACAACATAGTAAACATCAAAACCCACCATATAATATGAAAATTAAATCAAACCCATTTCTCAGAAAGACACTCGCAAATTCCATATTTAATCAACAAACTCAACATTGTTAAATTCATACAAAAATATACATAAAAATGGAGAATGAAGAAAACTCGCAATATGACTCCTGACCACGCTCACCATCACAGTAAAGAAGAACATTATAAGCTTATAAAATTATAGATATTATAACATTAAAAAATGAAATGTTAGGAACTCAACTGTATTGAACTTCAATTAATACATGCACAGTGACTTAGATTGATAAATATGTTTTATGTACTTTATACACCAATGGAAAGATAAATTATTCCCTATGGATAAAACTATATGGGTTCCCATGCCTCTTTTTTTTTTCTGGACTGCAAATTAGGAATGTTGAAATACAGGGGGTAGGTTCAACCAAAATGTATTCGTGATCCACAAGGAATTTACACCATACATCAAACAAACTTGATTGTTATACTAATAAAGCAAATAATATTATTATGTAAACCATTGTTGTGCACAAATATCTATTACTCCATCAAAATAAAATAAAATGAACTAATATTAAAATGTACATTGAATAGTAGGCATAGCCACATAATCATATGATGTCATGCAAACTATCCATATAAGGACAATAACTTTCATTTTTTTTTAACAGTGATGTGAAATAAGAACAATGAACAGTGATGTCAAACAGAAACATGAACAGTGATGTCAAACAGGAACAGAAACAGAAACAATGATGTAAAATCGGAACAGTAAACAGTTATATCAAACAGGAACAGTAAACATTGATGTCATACAGGAACAGTGATGTCAAACAGAAATAGTGATCTAAAATCGGAACAGTGAACAGTGGTATCAAACAGGAACACTGGTGTCAAACAGAAACAGGAACAGTAATATCAACATGAACAGTGATGTCAATTCAGTTTTTTTTTTCATTAAAGATTTAAATCAAACGATGATTTCAAATCGATTTTTCATTAAAGATATAAATCAAACCAACAATGTCAAATCGATTTCTTTCTTCCATTAAAAATGTAAATCAAATCAAAATGTTTAGGGAATTGTATTTACATTGAAAAAATATATATATTGAAGAGAGATAGAGTTTTACTCACCAATGTTTTTCCTTGCAAGATCTCAAAACCCTTTTTTCAGTGTCTCCCACTTTTCAACTTAAGTTTTTTTTTTTTTCTTTTGTGTGTATGCAAAGAGAAAATAAAAAAGGGCTAGGGTTTCTCTTTATAAAGTGGGTGACTATTTGCCTCCACTGAACTTTCGAAAGCACCCACCCTCTAACTTCACAAAATAAAACCCTAATCATTAGTTTAATAAAAGCCCAAATACAAATGAGTAATAACCCATCAACATTAAGGGTTTAATTAGAGATATATACACCCCCTCTTTTTTTTAAAGAGAATATGACTAACTAGTTTACATAAGGCAAATGTCTTATTTTAGGGTTTTCAAATTTTTGGCTAAACACACACACACCTTATTCTATTTAGCAGTAGCAAACAGAAAAATCTTTTTTCCCAATAAATGAGATTACAACATATGCCGCAATTAATAAATAAAAAAATTATATTTAATTATTTAATTAGGCGGGTATTACAATGGTGGTGTGAGAAGGAGGAAATTGTGGTGTGGTTTGTCGTTATCCAACAGTCGCTCAATCACAATCATACATGTGGCAAAGGCGAACCATAATACACTAAAGCCTCGGCGCAGTCTCAAGC
The DNA here is from genome assembly GCA_003290165.1 of Berberis thunbergii. NCBI lineage: Eukaryota > Viridiplantae > Streptophyta > Magnoliopsida > Ranunculales > Berberidaceae > Berberis > Berberis thunbergii. The sequence continues at coordinate 53,844 of QNQO01002371.1, forward strand.
AGGTTCAAATACAGTTCAGCCAGACTCAGTAAAATCACTATTCAGCTCGTAAAATCAGGCGCCCAAGCTAGATCATGCGAGCCCAACGTGGTGCAAATCTTGAACGCAAATCTCTGGAGTGTCACAAGCGCATGATATATTTTGTACAACTCTTGATCCAATCAAGTCTTGGATCCTAAACAAAGTCAAGTGAATGCAACCCAATCATGGATGGGTAAAATTCTCAGTGAAATCTCCGTCCTCCATCACGCATTGACGATAGAGTCAATGAAAGAGTAAAGTATTCACCATGTAAAGTAAACAAAAAGGATGAAAAAGGTACACATTTACAATCTAATTTACAATTTACATTCATCCTAACTTTTGCATTGAAGTGCATTCACCACTAAAACGATGGTCTTTTCATTTTTATAGGTCAAGAATCAAAAGAGATAGATTTAAACGTATCATATATAGGGGTGGGCACGGTCCGGATCGGTTCCAAATTTGAAGGAACCTAACTCGAACCGTTTATATTTTAACGGATCGGTCCGATTCGGATCCCTTCATTTTGATAATAGGAACCGAACCTAACTCGAACCGTTTAGAACGGTTCGGTTCCACGGTTCCAAACGGTTCCAAACTTCCAGATATCAATCATATTCATACAATAAACAGAAAATCGATCATATTCCAGAAATCGATCATATTCATACAAATATACAATAATAGATCCAAGAACAAAATATACAATAAGAGATCCAAGAACAGAAAAAATTTGCATTCAAAAAAAAAACAGAAAAATAAATTTGGTTCGATCCATCATACTCATACAAAATCGATCAACATCCAGAAATCATCCATCAACAGAAGATCCAGAAATCATCGATCTCTCCACTCCTTCCTCGCTGATCTGCTTCTTCAGCGAGTGTTGATCTCGCTGATCTCTTCTGCTTCTTCTGTTGATCTCTGATCTCTTCTGCTTCTTCTCGCTGATCTCTGAAATCGGATGTCTAAAATGCAGTAAGATGATACTAACTAACGAGGATAAGAGGGAAGGAAGACAGGTACAAATGAAGATTGAGGAAACGGAGAACTAAGATCCCTCCCAAGTATCCACGAATCCATGATGAACTTTTATTCGATTTCTCCTTCTGTTCTTCCGCTATGGCTGTTGCAACTCGCTAGCTTCAATTTTTCTTACAGACACAAGAGGGGTTGTAGATTGAACACATGGGCCCTAAATTGAGTCTAAAAGATAGAGAAGAGAGGAGAGACAGAGATCTCCAACTCTTCTGCTTCTTCTCCTCTTCTTTGTTGCTTCTTCTTACAGAGAGAGGGAGAGAGAGAGAGAGAAAAAGAGGGGTTTTGTTTGACTTTGTTTTGGTTTTGTTTTGTTTTGATTTCGTTTTCTTTTACAGAGAGTGTGAGAGAGAGAGAGAGAGGTATTGGTTTTAGTAAATGTAAAGAAAAAAAAAAAAAAAAAAAGTAATTTGAAACGGGTCCAACTCGGACCGTTTCATTTTAAAAAATTGGAACCGGGACCGGACCGTTTTATAACGGATCCAGACCGATCCGAACCGTACCAAAAAATTCATATATAAAATCCGGACCGTTTAGGGCAAAACGGTCCGGTTCGGTTTGAACCCGCGAATCCTCGACCCGTTTGCCCACCCCTAATCATATATACTTTAATAAGCACAATCTGTTCTGTAACACGACTACTTTACTTGTTGCACCACCATTTCAATAAAATACACACACACTTTTTTCTCTTTCTTTTCCCATTAATTCTCTTGTTGGTTGTTAACGGTTATATGCTACTAATTTTTTATATTTTTATTCGTTGATTCTAGGGAGTGAGGGAGGCCCTCCACCATCATCGTCTTTGAGATGCTGATTTTGAGATGCGCATCAGCATCTCAAAGACGATGGATGGTGGTGGATCTCCCTCGCTCCCTAGACTTACTCTTTTATTTTTATTTATCTTTAAGACCCTCACATCTTTCAATCTTCACCACTTTCATTTTCAGCCAAATCTCGTAAAATCGTAAAAATGAAAGAGAGATTCGCAAAGTGGTTTTGCAATAGACCAAAAATGGCCGGTCTCAAGTATTTAAATGTGGTGTTATCAACTAACAAAAAAATTTAATCAAATTTGTGCTTCAGTGATGCTATTGAGTGTTTAATTAATTAACTGTATAAAAATGAGTCAAAATGGCTTAAGCATCAACTCAAAATTAAACACGTTTAGTAGTTGAGTCTAGTTGGAATTGGGAGTGAAATTACAACCCCTAATTGAGACTGCATCAGGACACCAATAAGGTAAAGTCAGCTCCGATGGCGTCATACCAAAACTAGGGTTGGCACCAATGCAAGTTTGCACCGGATCATGCTTGATTCGTAACTGTACCAATAACTATCATGTCCAAATTTATCAAAAATTTCAACAATTTTAGGCAGCCAGAAAATACAACCATTTTTTTGTCAGGTTTTGGAATTTTTACACTTTCACCCCTCCTATAAATGATGTTTGTAGTTGTGTTTTAAAGAGAATGAGTAAATGTGTAAAAAAAATCGAAACCTGATAAAAAATTGGTTGTGTTTCCTAGCTACCAAGACTTACTCCAAAATTTTAGATTACAAAATGTCAAAATTGATTTGCAAATAGTTTAATCACAGGGTTATTTTCCATTTGGCCCCCATTAGTTTATGACTATTCTTATTTAGCCCTCAATGATTCTTTTATCTTATTCTAATACCCATGAACGTGTGTTCAACTACGTTGACTAACAAACTTTATCCAATTTTTTCAAAAAGAGCAACTTACTCTGCATGTATTTTGCACATGTTTTTACTAAAATGACATAAATTATGTTGCTTGATTTTTTCAACATTTGGATGAGTATCCATCCACTTAGGAAAATAACATTTGGATCTATTTTAATTTTTGTAACAAAAAGGGGTGTCAATTAAAAGTTATATATAAACTTAAATCATATGCACACGTTTTACTAAAATCACATAAATCGTGTTGCTTGATGACCATATTTAATCAAAGACTATGAAAATAACATTTGAATCTTTTTTTAAAACAAATAAGATGAATGTCAATTATAAATTATACACAAACCTAATCATATGCACATGTTTTACTAAAATCACATAAATCATGATGTTTGATGATCATGTTTGATCCAACAGCTAGAAAAATAACATTTGAATTTATTTTTTATTTTAATTTTCTTAACAAATAAGATTAGTGCCAATTAAAAGTTATACAAAAACCTAATCATATGCACATGTTTTACTAAAATCACATAAATCATGGTTAATCCCACGGCTAGGAAAATAGTATTTGGATGTACTTTTAATTTTACTTTTTTTTAACAAGGACGATTGGTGCTAATTAAATATACAAAATCCTATGCACATGTTTTACTAAAATCACATAAATTTTAAAAAAATAAAATAAATAATAATAATAATAATAATAATAATGATAATAATAATAATATGCACATGTTTTACTAAAATCACATAAATTTAAAATAAAATAAAATAATAATAATAATAATAATAATAATAATTCAAATGTTATTTTCTTAGCCATTGGATCAAATTAACATGATCATCAAAAAACAGGATTTATGTGATTTTAGTAAAAGCACATACAAGGTAAGTTAGTCTTTTTGAAAATTAGATGAATCTTGTTAGTCAGTGTAGTTGAATACATGGTCATGGGTATTAGACTATGACAAAAGAACCAATAGGGATCAAATAAAAATAGTCATAAACTAATGGGAGCCAAATGAGAAACCCTAATCTCATGTGCATGTTGGATCCGTGAAGTGCCCTAACAAAAACAAGCCATGTCCCGCTTGTTACGGAAAACTAGTTTTAATCTCTCGAAGAACCTAATATTCTATCATATACATTTTAAAATCGCTTTCGATTTCGATTGTGTGGATGCGAATCAAAATACAAGGATGATTTGGATATTTAGGATAAAATAAAATTATATTTCTACTCCACGTGTTTAATGAAAATTCATGCATTTATCATGCCAAACTAATTCATTGTTATCTAATGATTTAAACCATTCCTATATTCTAAAGTTGGTTTTTACTTCAGCTTTATAAATGATTTGTTTCTACAATTATTTCAATCATTCCTACAACATAGTTGTAAAAATGATTTTTTATTCTCATTAGCGTTTTATGAGATATTGAAGGAAACTAAAAGGTAAATAATACTATTTTTGTTTAATTGGATATTAGTTACTCTAATTCTGGAGATAGTCGCAGACTGGTTCAAAATTGCGACCTTCACCTTCTAATTCTAACGCTCTAACTACAAAATTACAATATTAAATAATGATAGCCGGGGAAATGCACGACAAACCAATTATGCAATTATGCTTGTTGTATATGTTTCTCTAGCTGAGGTAAACTAATCAGACTATGGTTTGTCATTGTAATGGTTGACAACAGATGATATATGTTTCTCTAGCTGAGGTAAACTAATCAGACTATTGTTTTGTCATTGTAACGGTTGACAACAGATATTACCAATGCAAATCTAGAGAATTTTTATTATGTTCCATATTATTCTTGGGTCTGCTTGTATTATGTTAATATTAGTACAAGAATTGCTTATTAAAAAAAAGCTCAATATATCACTGATTAATAAACAATAAATCTTACAAATAAACCAAATATTTAAAAAACAAAAATGTAGGCGAGTTCATACCATGCCGGCCTGTATTTTTTTTGTTTTCTAATCGGATTGTATACTGCGTACCATATCATACCTAAACCATTTGATGCCCATTTGGGATTCAAATCCACTGGTAGGTGCCTTCGACAATATGACATGGATCCCATTTATTAAAAACGACCCGGTTATTAAGGGTCTTTTAATAATGCACAAGTAGGCTTAGAGAATAATTCCTGCAAGTATAAAAGCTTGTCTTCTCCCACCTCTTCTCTCATCATCTCTACTCACAACCAAGCAAAGCTTGTACTTCTTCCTCAACTAGGTATTGTTTCTTCATATTATAGTCATCGATCAATCTAGTCTTCTATAGCCAAAACATGCAAACAACAAGTTCTAGCTAGCTAATATTCTCTTTAATCATCTAGCCATTATGCCCCTCCCCCATTTCAGTTTTTAGCTCATTTAAAAAAAAACTCCTTAAATGATGAATCATTGTGGCTTGTAAGTTTATTTGCTTGTCTATGCATGCAAGTAGTTTGTTAAATTTGAACAAGTTCGAGTATGTGGTGGACTGTGGTGAGTTTATAACTAGTTTTAGCATTTTTTTTTCAGTCTGGTTTTGTTCAATACTTAGTAGCTACTAGCTAGTTAGCCTAGTTTCCTTACATTTCAATTTGTTTGAGCTTGCATGTATGATGAAGTATATATGGTTTATCACACAAGTCCAATCTGTTTTTTAATTCTGTATGTTAAGGACAGTTTTTTTTTTTTTACTGTACTACAGGATACCGACAAAATCAGAGTCGTCTTCATTCTAGGTAAGCATTCTGTCACGACGGAGAATGGAGAGACAAAGCAGAGAAACCAAAGTTGGAAAAAAGAAACTGACGTGAAAATAAAGCGAAAATTCAAATGTAGACAGAAGGGTAAAATAGTGATTCAGACATTACAATTAGTTAAGCTTACCTGATTGAAACACGTGTTGTTCATCGGGAGGCTCTTTGCATATGGTTGTTATTTCTACTGTAGTTAAATAGAGGGGTGAGCAACAGAGAAGGCATGAATGATATTGCAAAAGCAATTACAGGCTCTTGTTCACAAAACTTGAGAGGTTCTCTGTCATATTTTCTGAACTCCTTCTTGAATCCAATTCACTTGTTCTTAATTCCCTGTGTTTAGGCAGTCACATTCGTGACATTTGGTATCAGAGCCTTGTTAGATCATCATCTCTGTAACTCGGCCTTCCTTGAATCCACCATGGAAACAAGATCGAAGGAGATGGAGCTCTTTGTGAAAGAAACCAGGAAGCATCAATCCAAAACTTCAGGCGCGATTGAATTTCTGAGAGGACAGCTGATGAAGGTGACACAGTCACAGGAGAGCCATGAAAAGAAGATGGAGGCGAGATTTGAGCAAATGATACAACTGCTCCAAAACCAACCAGGAACTTCTGGACTCTCTGATGCTGCAAATTTTTCTCCTATTCAACCATCTGGAGCTTCTATCCACACTAGTAGGTCCGTTCCCCAAACTCATTGGGAGAACTCAGGTAACAATTCTCGTTTCGTCAAACTTGAATTTCCTCAATTCGATGGTATGAACCCTAGATCTTGGATTAAAAAGAGTGAGAGATACTTCTCTTTTTACCAAGTTAAGAAGGAGAACCTAGCTTCAATTCATATGATTGGAAGAGCAGATGTATGGTTTTTGGACTACCAGGTGAACAAAGAAATTATTCAGTGGAATGTTTTCTGTCAAGATCTGTGTGACCGATTTGAAGAAGCCGTGTTAAACAACTATGTAGATTCGTTTAACAAACTGAGTCAGGAGACAATTGTGAACGACTATTACGATCGGTTCGAGGAGCTTAAATCCCTGATGTTGTCGCACAACCCTCATTTAGATGAGATTTACTTCGTTTTGAGCTTCATTAGCGGTCTAAAACCAGAGATTAAATCCATCATTCAGCTGTTTCAACCATATACTATCAATCAAGCCTTTTCTCTAGCCCGTATGCAAGAAGCAGTCAATAAAAAACAACACAACTTCCACAAACACTACTCCACCTCCACCTACAATAATAGACCTTCCAACTATAGTCCATCACCCAATTACAGTCCCAAGCCAAATCCATATAATGCAGCCTCACCACATCACCAACAGCCCTATATGTCCACCAGCAATAACAATAGACCTTCTCAATCAAATACCCCACTAAACAAGTTTCCGTCCAACATACCCCCTACCAAAAGGCTAAATAGTGCTCAAATGAAGAGTAGAAGGGAGAGAGGACTTTGCTACAATTGTGACTAGGGCTGAAAACCGAATCGACGGTTCGGTTTTTCGACCAAACCGAAAACCGAACCGACTAGTATCAGTTTTGTTTTTTCTCAACCGAAACTGAACCGACTCTATGTAAAACCGAACCAAACCGAACCGCATATTAATTTATGAAACCGAACCGCTAACATATTAATAAAACTGACATAAAAACCGAACCGACCGCATGATGGGATGCATTATTCTCCTCCTTGGTATGTGTAAATGTTTTCCTGTTGTTTGAGTATGTTTGCACAATTGTAATATAAATCAAAACATTATGTTACAATGGGAAGACAATAGCTCACATGCCAATTCATGTCTAAATCAACTTACAAGAAATAGTCATTCCAACTAACTGCAAGTAACATGTAACTAAAAGACAATGCGTTATCCAATCATCCATGTTATGCAATCGAAGCTATGTATCCCATCAAAGAAGTCATGTATCCCATCAAAATAACATTCAGATGCCATGTATTCCAACAAATTCAAATTCATAAGCCATGTATCTCATCAAAATATCATTCAAAAGCCATGTATCCCATCAAATTTAAATTCAAATTCAAAGTAGAGCATTAGGTTGATCCAATGAGATTTCACAAGCCAACTGTAATCTCATAATGGGCAAAAATGGGAAGTTAACAGGAGCAATGTATATATCCAATTGTTAGCTTCAACAAAAGTCCAAAAACCTGCATTAGAAGCCCAATCACTTGATTAAAAAATGATAGTAATAAAGTGAAAAATTAAAATAAAAGGACAAATAATCCTTACCCAAAATAACCGTAGATATAATCACTCATTCACGTTGTTAATATCTGATAGTGGAACCGATCCAAACACCTCTAAAAAAACCAAAGCAAAAAATATCAATATAAATGACAAAAACAAATTCAAATATGTATAACAAAAAAAAATGATGAAGTGAATATTTTAGTGTGAATATTACCTGCATCGATACTATCATATGCTTCCAACTCATCCATTGACTCACGAATATTGATTGAGACTGATGAAGAACGAAGCCAATCTTGGGCACAAATAAGAGCTTCAACGGTGCTAGGAGACAAAGAACTACGAAATGGATCAAGTATACGACCCCCCGTGCTAAAGGCAGACTCGGAAGCAACTGAAGATACAGGAATTGCCAAGACATCTTTTGCCACGACGGAAAGGATTTGATACCTAGCTGAGTTGTTCTTCCACCAATTCAAGACATCAAACTTATCACAAAAAGCTTCAACACTTTCTCTCAAGACATCTCCTGCCTTTCAAAACACTTTTCAACTTCTTTTTCTCTTCAAGAAAATTTTGCAGACAATCCCTAGTAACTGTAATACGAGAAGGTATTTTGAACCTTGGTTGTAAAACATTACTCTAATACTTAAACCCCTTACCCTCTACATGCCTAAAAGGCAACTCATCAGCTATCACCATTCTAGCAAATGCTTTTCTATAAGCTTCCTGGCTGAAACTAACGGGCACAAGCACATTTGAAGTCATTTTGCTAAGATATTTTGCTTGGGGTCTTCTTTCTTAGGGGTATTTCTTACACTTTCCCTCTATTTGTATGTGGCCTAACAAGTTACTAGTTCCATTTTTAGAAGCACATGCATACTCCTTTCCACAGTGCTTACATGTAGCCCTAGGATTACTTTTTGGACAACCAGGTACTAATGTAAAATGATCCCAAACAAGTGAAGATTTCCGTTTTTTACCTTCAATGGATGGGAGTGGGTCATCCTTAGTTGCTTCGGTGGCAAGCTTGGGATCATTTGTATTTTCTTCATTTGGACGATCGTTTGTAAAAGCCATCTAGCAAAAAAAAATGATTAAATGGTGTATTTCATTTACTTTCTGCATACAACACTAAAATCATAAAATTCTAAGCACTAACCTTGTACACTAAGTTCTAGAGACTAGGTGGTTTTCTGTACAAACACTGAAGATCGGCGGAGCCAATGAGGAGTCCACTCTGCAAGACAAAAAAATAAATATTAGTTCCCCAATAAAAACGTGATCAACTCAAGCAATATAAAAGTATGCTAAGTGTGTAAATACATAGGAAGTATACAACATTAAAAGTATGCCATGGTTAGTATTATATAAGCTTGGTTAACTCATACACATGATGCAACAGCAACATGCAAGAGGATATAAAATTGAACAAAGGAAAGATAATTTGAGAGCATGGTGATCAGATGATGGAATAGACTACAAATGTTAGATTCTAAACATGCTTTAAATGGCAAAGGATTCAAGTTATCAATCCCAAAACCAAAGTGAATTGTAATGAAAAAGTCAAAAGTAATGATGATGGGCAATTGTGTGAAATGCACTACATCATCTTAAAAAACTTTTACAGTTCTCTTGCAAAAAAATGCAGTTGTTCCAATTTTATGCCGGTTTCAGCTTCTTAACATTGTACATATGCTTAAGCAGGTGACAGCGTAATTTCCTCTCTGCTAGACCCATTTCTCTCTTCATGATACTGGGGTGGAATGATTTATAGATGTATTGAGGACAGCCAAATCAGTGAAACACAACAAAGGACATAAAAGATGAAACCAGGAAGATCACAATCAATAATTGCGTCTCAGCTTCTAACCGCGTCCTCCCTACAACTACTAATAGATTTCTCTGTTACTCCCGATACTTACAACTCTATAAAATTCTAGTACTTGTCTCACTCTCTAAAACTTTGTTTGCAGTCCTAAAATTCCAGTACTTGTCTCACTCTCAATTTGAAAGCAGCAAACACAGCACCTTTCTGTGTCGATTGAAAGCAAACACAAACACAAACCTCTTGATCTCATTGAAAGCAAAAGCATATAACAAGAGAATGAAGAACACTTCAAACATAAAGTAATAGAGCTTTGCTGAAAAAAAAAGAAGTAAAGTAACAGAAAACTCACCGTTTAGCAAAGAGAGAAATGTTGAAAGGTTTAAATCTTTTGTTGTTTAGAAAGAGAGCTTGAAATGTTAATAGAAAGAGAGCTTGAGAGGATGAAGATGAAGGGTTTAAATCTTTTGTTCATTTGTTGTTTAGACTCTACACAACCCAAAAGAGAGAAGGCTTTTCATTTCCACTTTCTACTTTCTAGATGAAATCAAATCACATTGGAACCCGAGAAAGAGTAAAGTGAGAGAGAGAGGGTAAAGTGAGAGAGAGATTCGAATAATATAAATAAAATATTAAAATTTTCTCTATATATATAGGTATCGGTTCGGTTCGGTTTTTTCGGTTAAAATCACTTACAAACCGAAAATCGAACCGACCCTATCGGTTTCAAAATATATCAAACCAAACCTATCCGAAACCGATTTTAAAACCGAACCGATCGGTTCAATTTTGATCGGTTCGGTCGGTTTAATCGGTTTTTTTGTTCAGCCATAATTGTGACGAACAATACATACCTGGACACCTATGTAAACAGCAACAATTATACTTACTGGTACAAGAAGAGGACGGATCTGAAGAGGAAGAAGAGGACCTTGGGGACACTGAAAACCTGACCCAAAAAGTCCAGATAGATATGGAAGTTTCACTCAATGCCAAACATGGGAGTTTATCAACAAATACCTTACTCATCAAGGGGAGTCTTAAGAAGAGAACCATTTCAATCCTAATTGACACAGGGAGTACTCACTCATTTATAGACCCTAAAGTCATCAAGGAGACTAGCTGGCCCACGACCTTAACCCCTCAAATGATGGTTAGAGTCGCCAATGGACAGCAGTTAGTAAGCAATGTTATCTGTCCTAGACTCCAATGGACTATGCAGGGGATGCTATTTGAAGGTAGTGTTCGGGTGCTTCATTTGGGAAGATATGACATGGTCTTGGGAGGGGATTGGCTGAAGTTATTGGGTGATATTACGCTGAACTTGCAAAAGTTACAGATGACAATCAACTGGAATGGGCAAAGAGTAACACTGCAGGGCAACCAGGAGATAGGGGCCATCAGCTTGCTTGACTCCAGTGACATGTCTAAGTTGTTCAAGACAAACAGTTCTTTTATTGGACAGTTGTACTCTCTGAAATACTCTCCACCTCCTGCTCCACAAAATCCCCATTTACATCAGTTACTGAATGATTTCTCTGATGTTTTTCAAACTCCAAAAGGACTGCCACCAAACAGAACTCTGAATCACCAGATACCTCTTAAACCAGCCTCTACACCAACCTCACAAAGCCCATACAAAATACCCTATATGCAAAAGGTCGTAATGGATAATTTAGCCCAGGAAATTATGGAGTCCGGACTTATTCAACACTCCCATAGTCCTTTTGCAGCCCCTATATTGCTTGTCAAAAAGAAAGATGGCACATGGCGGTTTTGTGTAGACTACCGAAGGTTTAATGAGCTAACTATTAAGGACAAATTTCCTATGCCTGTTATTGAGGAGTTGCTAGATGAGCTACATGGGGCAACTACCTTTTCTAAACTAGACTTAAAATCGGGATACCACCAAATCCTAGTGCACCCCCCTGACATCCATAAAACAACCTTCAAAGCCCTCCATGGTCACTTTGAGTTCAAAGTCATGCCATTTGGTCTCACTAATGCTCCTGCAACCTTCAAAGCCTTAATGAACCAAAATTTCCAACCATTTATTAGAAAATTTGTGTTAGTATTTTTTTGATGATATCCTAGTCTATAGCCCCTCCATTGAGCTACATCTTAGTCATCTTCAAATAGTTTTGTCTACCCTAAGAAAGCACCAACTATATGCTAAACAGTCTAAATGTTCCTTCCTACAAACTAGACTTGAATATTTGGGACACATAAGCAGTGAAAAAGGAGTGGAAGCTGACCCTTCTAAACTTGAAGCAATGACATCTTGGCCTACCCCTACCAATGTCAAGCAACTAAGAGGGTTCCTAGGTCTCACCGGTTATTATAGGAAATTCATCCATCATTATGGACTCATAGCCCAACCATTAACTAACCTTCTAAAAAAAGAATCATTTCTATGGTCCCCCCCCTTGCCTCTCAAGCCTTTCAACTCCTCAAGGATGCCATGTGCAAAGCACCGGTCCTCGCCTTACCCAACTTCACTAAACCCTTCACCCTCGAAACCGATGCTTGTTCAAGAGGAGTGGGTGCCATCCTTTCTCAAGAAGGAAGACCCATTGCTTACTTTAGCAAAGCTCTAAGTCCCAAAAACCTTACACTTTCAACTTATGAAAAGGAACTTTTGGCCATTGTAATGGCTGTCCATAAATGGAGATCCTACCTCCTTGGCTCTAAATTCCATATTCACACCGACCATCAAAGCATCAAACACTTCCTTGCACAAAAGGTTACCATCATGACCCAGCAAAAGTGGTTGGCCAAGCTCCTAGGCTATGATTATGAGATTTTCTATAAAAAAAAAAGGGAACTGAAAACCTTGCAGCTGATGCCCTCTCCAGGTGCCCTGACACTGTCAACAATAGCAGTTTACTACATTCATCTTCAGGCACTGATATAGTCCTGCAAACCACAGCAGCAAATCCTACTGAAATTGGTTCCTTAGACACTGAAATGACCAAGCAGCAAACACTATCAGCCATTGAAATGAGTCATGTTGATGTTGATTCAGTCCACAATCCCATTACTGAAGGCCAGCCAGGTATCCCAATCAGTCCTCAAGTAGATGCCACTCCCTCACAATGCTTGGCAGTAACATCTGTCTCCCCATAATGGCTTCTCAATGTGACAGACAGTTATGAACAAGACCATTTGGCAAAAGAGTTGATCACTCAACTCAGTATTCAGGCTGATGCTCGACCTCCCTTTTCATTGGACAAAGGGCTCATCAAACACAATGCTCAAATATATATTGGAACTACAGGCCAGCTACGAAAACAACTATTAGATTGCTTGCATAATTCAGCCATAGGGGGACATTCAGGTATCACGGCTACCTTTCAAATAATCAGGCAATATTTCTACTGGCCGGGACTGAAAACAAGTGTATTTCACTTCATTACAGACTGTGATGTGTACCAAATGAACAAATATGATCAAGGTAGCTATGGAGAACTGCTTTAGCCTCTCTCGAACCCTGATCATGCCTGGCAACATATCTCAATGGACTTCATTGAGGGGTTGTCACCTTCTAATCACAAGACAGTAATCTTGGTTGTAGTGGACAGATTGACCAAATACAGCCACTTCATGGCACTTTCCCACCCTTATACATCCTCTACAGTGGCTGAGGTGTTCCTTCAGAATGTATACAAACTTCACAGCCTACCCACTTCCATTGTATTTGACCGTGATAAGGTATATATCAGTGCCTTTTGGCAGGACCTCTTCACAGCCTTGGGTACTCAGTTGTCACTAAGCTCCGCCTACCACCCTCAAACAGACGGGCAAACAGAGCGTACTAACGCCTGTCTGGAGACCTACCTGCGATGTATGATAGGTGATGCACCTTCAAAATGGTCAAGCTGGCTATATTTGGCGGAATATTGGTTCAACACCTCCTTTCACTCAAGTCTACAAGCCTCCCCATTCAAGGCATTATATGGATATACCCCTCCTTTATTGGCTTTACCTCCATTTTCCAACCTAGCCATGGCAGATGTCCAACCTTACCTTCAGGAGAAAGATCATATGCTTCAAACCCTGAAAGAAAAAATTACACAAAGCACAGGCCCGAATGAAGTTCTTTGCTGATAAGCACATAACATACAGAGTGTTCAACACAGGTGACTGGGTTTTTCTAAAACTCCAGCCATACAGACAAACTTCCATTGCCCTTCAACACAACCTCAAATTATCAGCGAGGTACTACGGTCCTTTCCAAGTCATTGAGAAGATTGGCCAGGTTGCATATCGTTTACAGCTGCCACCAAATTCAAGCATCCATCCTGTTTTCCATGTCTCCCAATTGAAGAAGAAACTGAGCTTGACATCAACATTTTCACCCTTGCTGCCCCTCGTCGACAACCAAGGACATTTCAGAGCTACCCCAACAGCAATCTTAGCTCGAAGACTTGTACCACGCAACAATCGAGTTGTGACTCAGGTGCTGGTCCAATGGGCAATTCAACACCAAAAGAAGCCACTTGGGAGGACTGGAACCATATCGACGCGATGTTTCTTTCTTTTAATCATTTAGGACAAGGATTTGGAAGAGCGGAGGGCATTGTCACGACAGAGAATGGAGAGACAAAGCAGAGAAACCAAAGTTGGAAAAAAGAAACTGGCGTGAAAATAAAGCACCAAAATTCAAATGTAAACATAAGGGTAAAATAGTAATTTAGACATTACAATTAGTTAAGCTTACCTGATTGAAACACGTGTTGTTCATCGGGAGGCTCTTTGCATATGGTTGTTATTTCTACTGTAGTTAAATAGAGGGGTGAGCAACAGAGAAGGCATGAATGATATTGCGAAAGCAATTACAGGCTCTTGTTCACGAAACTTGAGAAGTTCTCTGTCATATTTTATGATCTCCTTCTTGAATCCAATTCACTTGTTCTTAATTCCCTGTGTTTAGGCAGTCACATTCGTGACACATTCAAGCGTCATTAGGCTATTTTTCTATAAGAACTTTGGTTTTCTATTTACTTCTAAAGAATTGAATTGTAATAATATGTGTATTGTGTAAAAACATTTAATAGAATACAAACTTATATAGAGCTAACTTTGACATAACCTAATAAAAATAGGAAACGTAAGACTTCTATTCTATTTTGACTTTTCTAACCTATTCTGTAACACTTTCCTATTTTATAATATAGATAGACTTCTATTTTGTAACACTTTCCTAGTTTGTAACATAGGCAGACTTCTATTCTCTAACACTCCCCCGCAAGCTGGACATGTAGACGCATACGAAATGTGCAGCTTGGAGGAAACTTTGAAGTTCTATTTGGTGATGAAATTATTATTGTCGAGTCTGGATGATTCATGTTCCTATATGATTCTGGATGATTCCTGTATGAAGAAATCCTGACTCAATTCGAGTCTTGGTATTGATGATTCCTGTATGAAGAAATCCTGGTATTGATGATTCTTGTATGAAGATCTTGGTATTGATGATTCTTGTTTGAAGAAATCATGACTCAATTCGAGTCTTGGTATTGATGATTCTTGTATGAAGAAATCCTGGTATTGATGATTAATGTTTGAAGAAATCATGACTCAATTCGAGTCTTGGTGTTGCTCAATTCGAGTCAACACAGATTTTGGTAGTGACCAAAGATAGTGGGTGTGAATAGCGGAATGAAAGAGATTCAAATTTCTTTATTTTCCCTCTGTTTCTTCTTCTTCGTTTCTTCACTGTTGTGAGATCTGATGTGCGATCGAACTTGTGACAATGAGAGAGAAATGATGAGTAAAAGATCGTGTGGTCTACATCTGTCTGAGTGTGGCTGTCGTATGCGCCGGAGAGAGACTTTTCCATTGTTCTTTGTTGAGTTGAGTAAAACTCGAGGTGCAAAATAGCCTAGAGCTTTATATCAGTTTGAAGAATTTTTTCTTTTTCTTCTTCTGGGACTTGGGTTTTGAGAGCTATGGTTAGATCTTGATTCCATATGTTGTAATTGGTAGGAGTAAGTGACTGTGAAACAAGAGCCACACCAGCTATACGGTAAGGTGGTGGTGTTTGAACCACTGCTTGTATTGTTGCTTATGGTAACTGGGTTTTTTTTTTGGATTTTTGGTGGTACTAAGTCAATCCAGGGGCAAATAGAAACTGTGTTTTATGACAGTTTGAAGATTTCCTCTCACAAAACTTTATTCTCTCACAGAGAGATGAAGGGAAGACGGGGTGTTTGTTGTTGCTAGTGTCTTCGGTGAGTTGGTGTTCGTGTTCTTCTTCTGCCATTGAAGAAAATAAGATATGCAAGATCGATTGTTGGTTGATTGGCAAGA
Source organism: Berberis thunbergii (assembly GCA_003290165.1). Taxonomy (NCBI): domain Eukaryota; kingdom Viridiplantae; phylum Streptophyta; class Magnoliopsida; order Ranunculales; family Berberidaceae; genus Berberis; species Berberis thunbergii. The sequence continues at coordinate 69,739 of QNQO01002371.1, forward strand.
CTGATTAGTCGATTGATGACAATGACTATAAACTTGCCATCTCTGATGTTGGTTTGATGGTTTGATGATGATCTAGTGATCGGAGATGATCTAAAGATGTTTGTTGATGATGAGGATTGATGAAGGGTATGATCTGATCTGATGATGATGGAGACGATCACATCTGATATGATGATGGAGACGATCATGCTGATTTGAAGACGTTTGATGATCCGTGATTCTCACAAACAAAATCTTGTTCTTCCTTTCAAATCAAGAAGACAAAAGGGAAGTTGCTATCTTCTGATGGCGATAACGAGAGATGGCGAATCTAATGTGCGATCGCTGCTCTTTACTGATGTTGAGACTGATGCAAGCCCCTTCTTCTGATGATGATTCGTTATTGATGATGGATTGATGAAGATTGTTGATGATCGGTTCGATATTGATGAACCAGAGGTTGAAGATGAACCCCAAGAGATTGGTCGATTTCTTCTTCATGAGGTCTTCCTTGCTTGTGAAGGAGTCATTGTTGATGATGTTGATACATCTGATGATGAGGTATTTCTCCCTATTGTTGAGGTGATGAGGTCTTAGGGTTGAACAAAAAATTGATCAAAACGATTAAACCGACCGAACCGATCTAAATCGAACTGATTGGTTCGGTTTAAATTCGGTTCGGATCGGTTTCGGTTTTAAAAAACTCAAAACCGAAGTGGTCGGTTCGATTTTCGATTTCTATGTGATTTTAACCGACAAAATATATATAATAAATGATATATATTTTATATATAAATAATACAATATGTTTAAAATAGTTGGTCGGTTCGATTTTGGTTCGATTTTAGTCGGTTCGGTTCGGTTACGGTTTGCATAAATTAGAATTGGTTCAGTTTCAGATCGGTTTTGTTAATGGTCGGTTCGGTTTCGGTTTGAAAATTTTAAAACCGACCTAAGTCGGTTCGGTTTTCAGCCCTATGAGGTCTTCCTCCCTGATGTTGATGAAACATCCCAGCTGTTGAGGTGATGAGGTTTCCCTAATGATGAGGTAATGAGGTTTCCTTGATGATGAGGTGATGAGGTCGTCCTCCTGCTGGATTAGAGGTTGAGGTCTTCCTTCCTGCTGTCGTCTCCTTCACCTCCACCACAGCGATCTCCGCCGCATGGAGGATGTTGCTGGAAGGGGGTGTCAATCGATCACTGAGACAGACCGATTAGTATATTTTTTTATGGCTGTTTTTGTGACAATTGGTTTTGCAATCGCGGAAGGATGATGATTGCAGTGTTGTGTGTGCGTGCAGAAGCTAACGCACGTGAGCCATAGACCACCGTGGGGTGGCCGATGACACTCCGATGCTAAAGTTAGACATGGCTCTGAGGAAGGTGTAATGTTGTAACAGAGAATTTTTAGCATACCATAGCTTACCAACCTCATGTCTTATTTATAGTACAAGGAGTTCTTATTCTACCAGGCCATCGTAGACGTAGTTTAGGAATGAGATCTTTGTGGAGATCCCTCCTTAATTAGAAGTCGTGTTGTAGGAGGGAAGTTCTCTGTTAGCTCCGTGCTCTTAGACACTTGAAAGATAGTTCTCAATCCAAAAGCAATTCGTAGAAGGGAGATGTGTAAATCAATATAATTGCACTTTAGATCTGGAAGCCTATTTTTATTTGTGTGAACTTTTTAGGCAATACACAATTTCGGTACTCATTATCTGGTTTCGGATTGAGGCTGACCCCTAGTTAGAGGTTTAGGATAAATCAAATAGACTAATCCGAGTTCCTTAAAATCCTGATGCATCAACAATGGCTAGGAATAGGATAGGAGACAATCCCATTAGCCAAATGCCAAAATATTGTTTGGTGAACGGACGTGTCTTCATTCTCCTAGCTACTTGTCTCAGTGATAAAGTTGGATCTATAATGTTTTTTAAGTATAATATTCAATTACTACACATGCATTGATAGTAACTTTAACAATACTTGAGGCATGAGCGAGATATATGTGGAATTTTTTATGAGTTATTCTAAATGGCGAGGAAATGAGCGAGGGGAGGGAGGTGGCGGAATGTGAACTGTTCACCTCCCTCGGGATGTGCGTGCCAAAAAAGATGGCACACATCTCGAGGGAAGTGAACGGTCCCCACCCCGCCACCTCCCTCCCCTCGCTCATTTCCTTGCCTACTTCCTCGACATTTAGAATTTCTCATTTTTTATTGTTGGCGCAGCCATTAAACAATGGAAAAAGGGACCTTATGTATATGTGATACTATATAGTATATATTCATATTCTTTCTCTTTTAAAAAATCAACGAGTAACAAAATCATATATAAGTAGCAAAAGAAAGGCTCGAGGTGATTGGAAACCAAATAATTCAAATTTTGGATGCACGGCTCTTGTGATGTTGAATTTTAAATAAAATAATTTTAAATAATTCAGAGCTTATTCTAAAGGACATATTTTATAAAGATACAATATAATCCTAGGATGGGAAAAATAATTTAAATCCCGGCATCAATCCCTGTTAATTCAGTATTTCTAATTATATAATTATTATTCATGTTAACACTGAACATACTGAGCAAAATAAAATCATTTAATGGTCGAGCTAGCGAAACCCATCACGATAATGCCTAAAAGATAATGCCACAATGATAATGCCTAAAAGAGTGATTGTAGTAAAGCAATATGTTAGAATACTTGTTGGCAAAGCATGATACATTTCTCTTTCAGATCAACTTCGAATGGACAGAAAATCAATAATCTGAGATCATTCTCAGGTAAATCTGAAGTTTCAATCCATATTAACTATTGAATAGATAAAAAGATCTTTCTCCTACATCCTTTTTCCCTAACCTATCCTGTTAAACCATTAAAAGGGATGGCAGGTAGAACCAAGATAAGATGCAAGAAGAAAGAAGGGAAACACTAAAAAGGGATATATTGCATGAAAACCTACAAAACCAGGCTGAGAGTTGCTTCATGTTTTACAAAGCTGTAATGATCATATCTTCTTACAACTAACAAAGACGAATCTCCTTCAACACCAAATTGAAAAAGACAGTGTCTCCTGCCCAAGTACTGGCAAGAAAACCCATGCCTCTAGACCTACTTGATATATTGCGAGAGCCACTTGAAACCCTCTCCATAACCCATCTTGCGGACGATGCTGCACATGAAGACCTCAAGTGGGCGGACATTAGAGTCTGCTAGATTCACCTTGCCCTTGCCAGTGGTAAAGTTGGTGAGACCCAAGTGATAACGCAGTTCATCCTCTGAAGCTGCATATGGAATGTCGATCTTATTTCCTAGGATGAGGAATGGAACAGTGGCCAAGGATTCATCTGATAAGAGAGCATCTAGCTCTTTCTTTGACTCTGCAAACCTCTCCTTGTCATATGCATCTACTAGATACACCACTGCATCGACCTGCACCAAAAAGAACCGTAAAAAAGTGCACTGCTACTTATATCCGGTGCAAATTATACAGAAAAAACAGAGCAGTATATCCAGAATATCTGATAAACAGAACAGATGCACAGTTATGACACAACCAAATAATAAACTTAAGTAGCGTACTTTGAATGAATCCAAATAATAGATAGAAAAAAACGAGAGGATTGATATCATCATAAATGAAGTACTCAATTTACAAGGAAAGTATGGATCGGTACCTTGGAGGTCCCAAGAGCCGAAGGACGAGAAGATGCGAGATGTGTGATGAGAAACGAGGACACCCAGCTAACATGAGTGTCAAAACAAGGTTTTGAGGTTCTACTTGTGTCTTAATTCAACGAGTTTGCTCTATATTTTTATTTGGTGTAAGCGGTTTTATGGTTAGCATTGAGGTTTCCACTAATGTGTCTGATGTAACCTCGCAAGGTTCACAATAAATTAGTTATGAGTCATGACAATGAAATTAACGAAATGAGATTGAGAAATATGTTCCTCTTGTTTCTTTTCGACTTGGTCAACCCTGGTGTTTGAGGCTACCAGCCTACCCTTGGGTTGGAATCAAGAGTATAAAGTTCCAATTCTTTCCTTCACAGATTTACTGAGGGCCTTAACTGGGGAGAGAAGAAATTTGCAATTAAACTAGCCAAAGACTCAGTTGTCCAATATTTTCATTATCATCAAGGTATAATCATACCATCATTTATTTCCATTCAATTCATCTTGCTGATTTCACAGTCATCTCCTTGACATCCAAATCCTCTCACCTTCCTCTTTCTCAAAACCTCCGTTAAATCTTGATTATCCCAGCCTACCCACTAACTGTTTCCAAAAGAGCTTCAATCATAAATTTTCATTCTAAGCCCTAGTCCAGTAAATCCCATTTAAGCCTAATACCATCTTAAATTCAATTGCTTTCCTAGGTAAGGTTACCTTGAAACACAATTTACCCTACATGATCTAACTGTGATCGAACGGTCATGAGAAAAACATTGAAACACAATCTAACCTACATGATCTAATTGTGATTGAACAGTCGTGAGAAAATAGATACTGATCGCATACTTACTACCTATCTCATAAGCAATGTCATATACATACTGTACAACTATTTTGGCGTATTACTACCGCTCTAGCAAATCAAGAGTCCTCTCGGTTAATGCCCAACCAGACAAAAGATAAGAGTAAACTAGCACTTCTAATTCTAATCCCCTGTAGATCCAACAAACCAAATCACGAAACCAAATCATTTTAACAACCGCCGAGACTGTCCGAATTTCACTCTGACCTCTTTGTCTTCCCAACAATCCAGTTATTGCATGACACACTTTACCCGAATTTTAGACTTAGAACTTAATACCAAAGCAATACAGCTCAGATCTCAATTTATGATCATAAGTTCATAACATCTTAATTTATATTGCATAGTTACCGCAATAAAATTATTTCAACAAATCACCAGAATTACAAAACAACGCCAATTAAACCAATAAATCCACAAAAAAATTATACCTTCGCGTAGTAATCCTTCCAGACTCTTCGGGCGATCTGATGCCCTCCCAAATCGAAAGCCTTGAACTTGATTTTCCCAATACTCAATTCCTCCGACGTTGGATACTGTGTTGGCTGATGCTGAACTAATCTCTGCAAAAAAACACAAAAAAAAAAAAAAAACTCAAATTTCAACTCACAAAATAGAACAAAACTCAAATTCAATTACAAAAATCGAACAAAAATCAAAACATCCGATTTGATTGAACCTCATCCTTCAACATGTGAAGCAAAGTCGTCTTTCCAGCATTGTCGAGCCCTAAGAACAAGATCTTGGCCTCCTTCTGCCAAAGACCCAGCGACGCCAGCACGCCGTAGAACCAATCGACAAGAAACATCGCTTCCAAATTCCAACTACGAACACAGATTCAACTCACCGAAATCGGAACCGAATCGGATCAACTATCAAACTTACTGATCAATTCGATCGATTGAGAGAGAGAGAGAGAGAGAGAGAGAGCTAGGTTTTCTTTTTTTTTTAGTTATTTTCATGGAATTTAATAGATGGATTTGGGTTACCAGATCTACCGGTGGGGAATTACAGTGTTTGCCACAGAAGGTACGAAGGCAGTAAAAGGGTTAGAAACCGGACTTATCCGGTGGCTTTTTCGAGTGATTTATGTCATCATTGAGTGAATAAAGACCGTTGATTTGGAAATGGACGGTAAAGACTGGTTTCATTTTTGTGAAGGTAAGAACAAAAAGAGGAAAAAGTGAAAAGTCAGGAGTGGGGTCCATGAATGGATGGGAGTTATACCTTAAGTTGGGGTTAAGTAAGGAAAATTCTAATTGTCTACCAAATCAGCGAGGCAGAGAGGGAGGACCCTCTATCTCTCTCGTGATACGTCACTTCCATTCCTGCATGCATCACAAGGGGGATGGACTCCCTCACTGGTTTCCTCGCCAGTTAGCCTTACTCGTTAAGTAATGGGGTAGGCACACAACCATAATGGAATGGACTAAGCTAATTGGTTATTAGTAAATTAATAGTTGGTGATTAAGTAGAAGTTTAAATCTACAATTATGCATGCTTGTTCGAGGGGTCTACAACCTCTTTGTGTATGAGTTGGTGGAGGTGTGGCGAATGGAATCACATGTCACGGGTTCAAACCTGATCATCGGCATGAGATAAGGAGGGTTAAGGGTATTAATTTTTTTTTAAAAACCTTCTTTGGGTTGAGTGAAATCGTTCTCACTAATCAAGTTGTCCATGGGAAACTTGGTAGACAACAATTGAGTTGATCGTCCAAAAATTATTTGAAAATTATCAAATAAAAATCCGCGTAACTAAATGATATAAAAATTATCATCAGACTAAACAGGTCGATCAGTTTCATGAATGGAACTCTCGCATAAGGCTTATATTTATCAGAGTGTCATTGCAGGTACAATCCGTTTCAACTCAAAGTGAAAACTCGCCCTAATAGATGCATTTTTATTACTTGGAACATTCAAAACCAATACAGTTCTAGAATTTAGCATATACAACCACCAAGACCCAAACCCACATCAGAATCTAGATCAGTCAGCTCCAAATCTGACCTTTTGCTATTAGGTCTGATACCCATTGTGATTTTATTTTATTTTGAAATTTAACAAGGATTATTTAAGATCCCAAACATTAGAAGAAAAAAAATAAGATAACTCAATCCCAATCATTAAAAAAAATAAGATAACTCGATCCCAAACATTAGAAAAATTGAAAATAACTCTAGTCCAGCTTATACTCCCCGAAGCTCGTGCATAATCACAAATGAACAATTGTAGGTACTGTACATGTAGCAATTGCCTCTCCATTGTCGTATATAACGCTACCAGCTTATACTCCTTGAAGCTCGTGCGTAATCACAAATTATTAGTTGTAGCTACTATACATGTAGCAATTGGCTCTCCATTGTTGTATATAACGCAGTGTTCTAAAAATCGCTAGGCGCTGGGCGAGCAGGTGCCTAGGCGGTCTTAGGTTTTGTATTATAACTTTAATAATTTACAAAAGTTAAACATAATACCTTATCAATTACATCCAATTTAATGTCAATATATATATGCAAAATTTAAAAACATGAAAAATTAACAATCGTGAACAAAATTTATTAAAACTCAAATGACTGAAGTTGGTAATGATGGGTACTTTATATAAATTTGAATTTGTGTACTCTTTTATTTTTCTTCAAATTGCATGAATAGCCTCAGTTATGTTTGATAAAATCTCCATTAGTAAAATTGGGTACCGGCAGATCCTTTGAGAATTCCATTAAGTAATTATCTTTCGCTACATTTAGACATATCATCATCAAAGCTCATTCCCGAGATTTTCTAAAAAAACAATTAAATAGTTTATTTCTAAAAAATAGGAAAGAAAAATAAGAACACAATCAACATTATTAAAAATATAAAAAATTAAAAAATCTCCCAGACCGCCTAGACCCCGCCCAGACCGCCCAAACTGCCCAGAACCGCCCAGACAGCCGCCCAGGCATTAATCTGGGCGGTTTTCCACCTTCTAGCGCCTAAGCGGCCGCCTAGACCGATTTTTAGAACATTGATATAACGCCATTGTGCCTCCACCAACCAACTTGAATGCCTAGGCCTTTCATCTGGGCCTCGGGTATGGTTTATCTCTTAAAAGGCCCCGTTGTTATTAGGGAGTTGACTACTCCTTATATTCTCAAATAACAACCCCACCTTAGTTGATGTAATATTATTCAAGCCAACTATTTTCCAACATATTGTTGTGATAGAGTATAGGAGATTAGCAGTATACCAAGATATCTAACCCAGAGTTTCCCAATAATAAACAGCAGTTGGTTCTTGATATGGGCTAAGTTTGGTATTGTTGCTGAAAATAGTGTTTTTGTCACAATTAACTACTAACCTTGTACATGCATTGAATTCCTACTACGCATCGTATAACACCTTGACTGAGCCTATACATCCATCAAATAAAGTTATAAGATCATCCGCAAAGCTTGCATAGGTGATAACTAGATTAGAACATCAGTAGTGCAGTATGAGACTCTTGTAGAGTGATACACATTGGGACTTGCCATGCTTAATTCCGTAATTTGATCTTATGATGGATGCTCTAATCGCAACGCGATATCAAAGGCATCAAGATCAAATGTCACTTCCCTTATCTTAGTCACTTGTTGTATGCAAACGATCTCATGCTTTTTTGTTGAGCATCCCTTGCTGAAGCTCACTCGGTTAAATATATTTTTCAATAACTGTGTTTGGCTTCTGGTCAAGGGGTTAATTTTAACAAATATTTGGGGTACTATAACTCAAATGTTTACCTGAAGCATGCGACATAATTAATAGGATTATGAGATCAAAACTCTTCAACCCTAAGGACTAATATCTTCGATCGCCATTGTTCATGTCTAACAAAAAAACCATTGATTTCCAATTCATCATTGATAAAATCAATGTTAAACTCTCAAGCTAAAAATCCAAAGTGATTTCTCAGACGGGCAGAATAGTGATGATCATAGCTGCCCTTAACTCAATTTCGGTCTATAACATGCAAACTTTCCTCTTCCCACCTCGATTACTACAAAAATTGATGTTCTTCCCCGCAGTTTTTTGTGGAATGGGACTGCTGAAAGCAAAGTTAAGCACATGTGTACCTGGGACCGAATCATTGAGCATTGGCATCTGGGTTGCCTCAATATCCCTTTAATGAGGAATACAAACTTGGCCTTAATGACAAAAAGTAATTGGCAAGGCATCTCTTCCCCCCACAACACCCAGACCTCCCAACTCAAAGCATTTTATTTTAACAACAAAAGTATTTTTCAAATCTCAAAACATTTGTCCTTACTCATTAGCTTCATCTGCTTTGAGAGACAATCTCACTGCACTAGCTAAAATGAAACGTTATTTCAAATGGCAAGTGTTATCAGGAAACAACATCGACATTTAAAAATATTGTTGGGTAAAGCATGGATTATTTATGACTGATTGTTTGCTCAATCCCCTAGCCCAAATCTTGCGTCACAGAATCCAGGATTTATGGAACTTTCAAACTAGTCAACAACTCTAATGGAATGATGGCCTCATCAATTATATCTTTAATGCCCTCGTGGCTAGAGACATTCGGGATATCCTAATTGGACGCTCAGATTGTTTCGACACTCTGATCTGACTATCGGATAAAAATGACTATTCACTGTCAACAATGCTACCAAAGTGTTATATCTGTAACAATCTGAGTGTTCTACCTCTTTCCCTCCATCTTTTAGCAATGATGCTAAGACGCTAAGAGACTTGTGGATGATCACGACGCCTCTTTCAACTATTTTTGTTTGTTTTGGAAACTGAGTCAATATATACTTCTCACCATGTCCAAATTTGTCCCGTATGCATACACCTCTAGAAGACTGTTTTATTTTTTACAATAGTCGCACAAAAGATGTTACTCGCCTGTTATTCATTTGTTCGATCATGCATCAGCTATGGCTTATCTCGCCCCTCCTGATCGATTGACTCAATGATAACTTTGGGGTGTCCAGTACCTCCATATTCCTAAAGTTCACGTGGGACACTGCGAATACTCGCCCTGATTATAAGGAGGAAATGCTCTCTCAGTTTGTAGCTTTCATTCAGACCATATGGCTGACCCATAACAATTGCATTTTTCAAAAGACAAAATTCAACGCTAAGAGGTTTATGATGTATTTTCATAGTACCTGGTATACTTGGAAACACCAGTGATTTTCTACAAATTCCAATCACACAAGGCATTGGGCACCCTTACCTTTGAAGACAATAACAATCCAGTATCTATTCATCACGTCCTTCAAATAGTTGTCATTGACACTCGCCCTAATTCAATTTATTCTTCAACTTCTCCTACGGGCCCCCATACCGAGCTGACCACCTTTTGGATAGCAACGATACAGGACCAGATCCATTCAGCTAGATGTCACAGACTTAACCATAGATCCTCATAGTTCAAACCTATTCATCATTCCCTGGATCTAATAGTGATTACACACGATGTTAGTTTTTTTGCCCAATCTTAATAGGGAGCAGTCGAAGTTTTGCGATCAATATGCATGGTGAGGTGCTAGCACGAGTGGCTTACCCGATCACATGGAAGGTGATATAGTATGATGGCAGAGTGTTATGCAGCTAAAGCGGCTATTATTCTGATCCAAGCTAAGCAATGGAGGACACATTTTTTTTTATGGGAGACTCAGAGACCCTTCACTATATTCTACATGATGATCAACGAATAAATAAGCCATGGATTGGGCATGACGACCACTAATTAGCAGCATACATAGATTGCTTACTTTTCATAACCTTTGGTTTTGTAATTTTATTTGGAGAGACCTTAACTATGAGACTCACAACCTAGCTGTTATAGCAGCCCAATAGTATTGTAATTTGATTTAGTAACATATGCTATATGCTTTTAACAAAATAAAAAAAATAAAAAACCGCAATGCGATATAACTTGTGATACGAATGCACAACCAATAAACCGTGCAATTCACGTGGTCGCATCTCTCTCAAACCCTTCGTCCTTCCCATAACCCCAGAGCGTCTCATCACGCACCAATCCCGCTATGTTCCCGCCAAACTTACGGTTCCCGCCATTTCTCCTTCCCTTACTTCCATATGTTGTTCATTTCTCTCATCTCTCGTCACCGATTTAGGGTTCTTCACATCCCTCTCTCTCTCGATTCGGCAATCCATCAAACATTTCCATGGCGCCTTCGCGTCGACTCAGCAATGGCCGATCTCCACTCGTAAACCAACAACGCCAAATCACCTCCTTCTTCACTCCCAACAAAGCCTCTCCTTCCACCACCTCCTCCTCAAACCCTAATCCTACTACTCCTTCAATCTCTTCCGCTCCACCGAAACTAAACCCTAGCCCTAGTACCGCAACTCCTTCTCAATCCAAGAAACCTCTCCTCGTGATCGGCCCTTCGAAACGCTCTCCAATGAACCCTAGTTCCGTCACACCTAGTTCAGATTCGAAGGCGAAAACACCAGAATCCGTGAAGAAGTTGTACGGAAGCGATGTGGTGGGCAAGAAAGTTAGGGTTTACTGGCCATTGGACAATAGCTGGTACGATGGATGTGTGAAATCGTTTGATGAGAAGTCGAGAAAGCATTTGGTGCAGTATGATGATGCGGAGGAGGAAATGTTGGAGCTGGAGAAGGAGAAGATTGAGTGGGTGGAGGAGGAGGTGAGGAGCTTTCGGAGGTTGAAGCGGAGATCGTTTGTTGTGGAGGAGGAGGAGGAAGATGAGAGTAAGGAGAAGAAGAAGTTTGGGAGGTTGCAAAGGAATTTGGCATCCGAGAAGGATGTGTTTGGGGAGGATGATGCTGAGGAGGAGAAAGTGGAAGAAGAAGATGATTCAGAAGATGAGGATTGGGGGAAGAATGTGGCAAAGGAGGTTGTTGATAATGATTCGGATGATATGGAGTTGGAGGATGAAGAGGAGGATGAGGTTGTTGGGAGCTCGAAACGTGGCAAGAATTCGGAGTCTAGGAAGAGAAGGAATGCTGGTGGGGAGAAGTTGGGGTCTGGTAAGAAGAGTAAGATTGGTGGAAGTGTGGAGAAGATTGCTGTACGGAATTTTCAGGTGGGCAGTGGAGGCAAGGCTGTTGAATCCCCGCTTGTTGCTGAAAGTAAGTGATATTGCTGAAAGAGTGTTCAACAGAATACTTAAAAGTGTAACCCAAATAAAAAAGGTTTTTCAATGTTTGCTTATTTTTATTAATTAGTTTGTAAACTCTAGGAGATGCCTTTCCAGAATGGGATCATATAATGGAACTTTGAGATGTTTATATTATCACAAGATGATTTATCACCAAATTATAGTTGATATAATAAAAACATCCGAAAAGGGTGTGAACTGACTGTAAGTTATCCAGTTTGGCGAGTCACTGATACAAGATCAATCAGGAAGACTTTGTAGAGTGATTATATATTAGCTGTTTGAAACGAAGTGGTATCTCACTGATCACTGATCAGACTAATATATTGTGAAATGGCATCTAAATCCACATGTTTCTGCCGCAGGAGGACAGCCAACCAATCTTAATAGCAATAGTTTGATGGGCGATGTTGCTGAACAGTTTGCTACACGTGAAGCTAAGAAGTTACCCTTCCTTGGGGCGTAAGTACAACCTATGTTTAAACATTTATTTTATCTCACGCATCTTATCTAAGGTTGTAGTTATTATTTAATGCTAGGCTGTTCAGTTTAGAGAGTAGCTTTATAATATGTCTTACTCATGCAAAGTCAATAAAATGAGTGTTCTACATCGAATCGAATTTCTCACTGTAAAATGAGGGCTGCTAAATCCATGGAGTTGTGCCAAAGAATCAAAATCGCTAGCTGTCAAACATCTTACTTGCACTCTATAAAATACCCATTTGATTTAGACACCCATTTTATCTAGTAAGTATTGACATATTAGTGCTAAAAACTTAATTTTACAAATTCAGGAGGACTCCCTTAGTGTTCATTGTAAATTAAGGACCATTGATAGACATAAATGAAAACTATATCATTTGAGATTTATTTGATCTGAAATTTGGAAGAAAATTAAAGACCAACAAAAGAAACAATGTGTCAAAGTTTCAACTCATTTTGACATGCATGCATCAATATCCGCGCTATGTGGGATAAAGGGAATTTCTCTATTAACATAAAAAAGCGAGTAAAGTTAGCGAGGGCCCCCTTGGGCGTGACACAAGCTGGCCGGCTAGCGCCCATTGTTCAAGACCACCCAAAAGCGTGATCCTTAAACACTCACAAATATTGTTTATCAAGATATTTAATGATTGAGACCTAAATACGTATGTCGAGACGACTTGAAACTTTGGCATGTTGTTTCTAGTGTTAGTACGTAATTTTCCTGAAAATTTCAGGTCAAATGGAACTCAAATGTATTAAAAAATAATTTATTAATTTAATAAGGTTCTTAATTTACAATGATAACTAAGGGGTCCTCTTGGGTTAGTAAAAATCATTTTTGTCCCTAAACTCTCAATGCCCCTTTATAAAATAAGCACGAAAAGATTGTGGACCTAAATGGTTTCTAGATTATGCAAATGAAGGTTGGACCCTTGCCTTGAGTGAACCAACTGGATCACAAATACCTTATGGATCTTTCCGCCCTAGTGAATGACCAGATATTATTGTGGAAATTATCTTGGTTGCATTCATTCCAGTTGTTAATTATCTGCAACGAGTTTGTTTTAAATTGGTAGAATATCTCTTTCAAGTTTTATTTCAAAAAGTTGGTAAATGGGATTTATTTTTTATTTTTTATTTTTTATTTTTTATTTTTTATTTTTTTCATTTTGGGTATAGTTTTCCATGAGTTTTCAGAAACTACGGTAGGCACACAACAAAAGGGTGTTCAATGATGTGGGAGACAGTTGCTGTTTTACCTAAGATCAATGTGCTTAAAAAAATCAGGAAAACAAAAATATGTATTAATCACCAAAGAAGATGAAGGAAGAGAGACACTCACTTCACCTCAACGATATGCAATGCATTTTTAAGTAGAAAGGGCACCACTGTTCAAGTGCTTCAGGTTGAATCTCACACTTAGTAAGATATGGGTATGAAAATAAAGGACGTGTTTAACTTTTCTTTTTAAGTTTGAATGGACTGGACTTTGAACCCCTAGAATCTGAAATTGAGAGTTTTGTAGCCTGTAATCGTAGACATTTCTCTAGTTTTTCCTTGTAATTACATTTTCTGTTTTCGCCTGTGCCATACATCAAATATCTACATATTCATGAAAAATAATGTTATCCTACTTATAATACCCCTGAGAGACTTGCCTGCCTTGAGGTGGATACCCCGTCAAATGGCCCATCAAGTCTTACCTAATAAAAAATGCTCATATATATTTGAGGTAGGTCTTCTCGTCGTCACATGGTTCTCATATAGTTTCTCAGTGCAATTCATTTTAGCCCACCTTAAAGGGAAAAGGACGGGAAAAAAAGCATGTCACTCATCTCCAATAACTAAAGCGTGGATTTGGCCTTAGAGCATTTAACGAGTTTTTGATTTCACAGAGAACGTAGAGATGCCAAGAGGAGGCGGCCTGGAGATGTGAATTATGATCCAAGGACGCTATACTTGCCCCCTGATTTCTTGAAGAGTTTATCAGGTGGTCAGGTAATGCTTTTAATAAAAAAAAATCCTCTAGTTTCCTTATATAGGAGCTTTCATAAGGTTTATTTATTCATTTACTTATTGATATTATTTCAACTGCAGAGACAATGGTGGGATTTCAAGTCAAAACATATGGATAAAGTTCTGTTTTTCAAGGTATAGCTAAAGTTTGATTAAAAAATTAAAAAATAAAACTGATGGTAGCATTTAGCTTTAGTTCCATCCTAACAATCACTAAATAATTATCACTTTTCTGTTTGTGCAGATGGGGAAATTTTATGAACTTTTTGAGATGGATGCCCATGTAGGAGCTAAAGAACTTGATTTGCAATACATGAAGGTATGTATGATGCATGAGATTTAGGGTTCTTGGAACAGCTAGGTCTCTAACTCGTTTGTCTTGTTGTAGTTTAATCATTGACATTATAGTTGTTTGCTCGTGTTGCATTCACTTTTTTCAACCTCCTTGGGGTGTCATGGGCAGCGCAAAGTTTGTGTCAATGTTTCAAAATTTTGAAATGTGAGGCCTTCTCTTATGGAACCCAAGGCGTTTTGGACTCACTATTTTGCTAAGCTAATTGTTTTTTGATTGGATTGCAAGGAATGAAATGATATTCAATGGAAGGGGTGGTGCTCTCTATAGGCTCTAGTGTCTGTTGTGGCTTGTATTTTGAGTTGGGCCTCTTTAAGGCCTAGCTTCAAGGGGTGGGTTTGTAGTTTTTTGTTAATTGGGTGAAGTTTGTAAATGATCTCTGATTTCTTGTTGGTGGCCTCTTATCCATTCTTTGTTTGAGTTATTTTGTGAGTAACGTGTTATCCTTTCTCCCAAATTTAGATAATGCCTAATATAATGGTGAAATCAAGGAAAAGTTGTCGTTTTATTTCTTTATTGCCGATACTGCAAAGTTAATTATTGTTTCATCCAAGTTAATGTTTGACACTGCCTTTCTTAACAGGGGGAGCAGCCACATGTTGGATTTCCAGAAAAGAACTTTACAGTGAATGTGGAGAAGTTGGCTAGTAAGGTTTGCTCTACGACATGCCTTTTTCTGTTTAAATTACCTATATGTTCATTGTTCACAATACTGCCCTGCTCTCTCCCCACGGTCTCTTCTTATATCCCTTTTCCTTTCTAAAGAGTTATCTCATGTGTGAACTGCCTTTATGGAACAGGGATACCGAGTTCTTGTCATAGAGCAGACAGAAACACCAGATCAGCTTGACATTCGTCGCAAAGAGCAAGGTTCAAAAGATAAGGTCAGCATTTATGATTTATGATCTCTCTATGAATTGATGAAAATTATTGTCCAATTATGGATGGTGTTTGTTCGTTTAGTAGCTTAGTCCTCAGCTAAGCATGTGGATTCACATAATATGTAAATGTTGGTTATATAAGGAATCTGATGGTCTTATCGTCTACTTTTATTTTAAGCATTTGATTATTTTGCTTGTTCTATCATCTTTGGATATATATATTTAAAATAATAACATACTGATGTCTTCCAATGTTGTTAAAGGTCGTGAAACGTGAAATATGTGCCGTGGTTACAAAGGGAACACTAACTGAGGGAGAGATGCTGGTCACTAATCCTGACACTTCTTATCTGATGTCACTGACAGAAAGCCAGGTTTCTGATGACCAAAAAGGGAATTTAGTTCTTGGTGTTTGTTTGGTTGATGTTTCCACAAGCAGGTTTATTCTTGGACAGGTAACCTTATTTTTTTGGTTTTCATAATCTGATTTCCTCTTAATGTACACGTTGATGATCTGTAGTCTCAGTTTCAGTAAATAAATATCCTATATTGTAATGTAACGTATGAATACCTTAGCCTTTCCCATGGGTGTGGCTTACATATATTTTGTGAATCATCTTTCAGTTGATCCCATGTAGCCTTCCAGTTAACCATTGCCACCTGATCTATGATTATCTTCCCACTGCTAAGTCTTACTTATTCGTAGTTCTACTTAAAAATTATTATCTTGTTTCTCACTCACAAGGTTTGAGCTTCAATCTCAGTGGTTTATTGAGTAAATAATAATAATAATAATAATAATAATAATAATAATAATAATAATAATAATAATAATAATAATAATAATAATAAATAAATAAATAAATAAATGAAATCATATGTTATATCTCTCTGATTCGCGCAATCATAGACATGGCTTCCAACAACAGTTGTTATATTCAACTGATGTTAACAAGTGATATGTTATAATCATGCTTCTTTCTGGATGACTTCTTTTCTTGGACAGTTTACTGATGATTCAGAACGGAATTCCTTGTGTTCACTGCTGTCTGAAGTAAGGCCTGCAGAAATCATAAAGCCTGCTAAAGTCCTCAGCCCAGAAACTGAGAAAGTTTTGCTCAGGCATACAAGAAATCCTCTAGTCAATGAATTGGTTCCACTAGCAGAATTTTGGAATGCTGACAAAACTATTGAAGAGGTCAGAAGTATGCAGGGGCGTCTGAAGAATTCATCAGTTTCAGGACCTTTAAACACGACAAGTTTAAGTGCACCTGATTTGAACAACACTGAACATGGTCCAATTTGTCTGCCAGCTGTTTTATCCCAGCTAGTAAGTGCTGGGGAAAATGGTAGCTCTGCTCTTTCTGCATTTGGAGGTTGCCTTTTCTATCTACGACAAGCTTTCCTGGATGAAACGTTGCTTAGATTTGCTAATTTTGAATTACTTCCATGTTCTGGATTTCGTGACATCCCTCAAAAACCCTATATGGTACTTCATTCAGCTGCTATTGAAAACCTTGAGATTTTTGAGAACAACAGGAATGGAGATTCATCTGGGTCAGTATGCTTACATTTATTAAATTAAGATATCAAGGCCAGTAAATAGAGTTGCTTGCTAAATGTGAGTTGATTATGCAATGCAGGACGCTATTCACTCAACTGAATCACTGTGTTACTGCATTTGGAAAAAGATTGCTCAAAAATTGGCTTGCAAGACCACTATATCATCCATGGGCAATCAGGGAGCGTCAGGATGCCATTGCTGGTCTGAAAGTGAGTGATGGGTTATGGACTCTTTAATATCTTCTTCCCTACTTTCCTTTTAGTGACTTTAGTTCTTGTAGTTATATGATAGGTCTTGAAATGCTCTCATAACTGTGTGATTTATATTTTTCACCATGGCTAGTAGGCAGTCCTGTTGTATGTGAACATTATAAGATGTGAAAAATTCAAGGACCCTTGTAATCTGAAAAATATTATTGTTGTTGATTGGTGTTAATCTAAAATTTTTAAATTTGTTTTAGGCATTTGTGAGTTTCTACTAGCTATTCTTTGTTCATCTGTTCACTGAAAATGAATTCATTTGCATGGTTTTCTAATGTTGCTTCTCTGATTTGCACTTTGTGTGTACTGTGGTTTCAAATGCTGGATTCTTTGCTTATCTTGTTGGAGTGCCTAAAAAAAATAGGAAAAATGAAGGCACGATGTATTAGAAAAAAGGTAAAAAAGTATACCGAAAATGTTGATGTTTCTAAGAAAATGCTTGCCCCAGGTAGTATTACTATTATCAGTGTTTAATAAAGCTCACTAAGTTAGTTTTGGATGAAGTGTCCTATTTTCTGTTAAAATAGATGTCCTTCAGTGATCTATTCTCTGTTAAAATAGATCACCCTCAGTGATGACCCTGTTTTGCAATTTCACAAGTGAGGTATTGCAAATCACCCGAGCTTGACGAGTAGCACATGAAATAATTCAAGATGATTCTTAATTTGGTGTAGGATTTCCGTCAAATTTGTGCATTTTCATATTTAGTTGATTTATCTTTGTACTTGGCTTTTCTATAAAATGTTTTCAGGTACTTTATACTGCATGGAAAAACTATGTAGCGTTCTGTCTCATAGAGATAGGAAGTTTATAAAATTCTGTCAATAATGTTAAATTGGTTTAGGAGAAATTTCAGGCAAGGAATCAGTTTAGAACCATCCCCCCTGCCTATTTCTCTTTCTCTCACTGATTGTTTCATATTGGTTCAATGCCTTTTACTTATGTTTCAGTTCTGTTTGATTTTAAATGACAAGCCTCCATGGAAAACAGTGCAAAATGAGAAAGAAATGGAGAAACAGAAACATGGAACTCTTGACATTGAAGATAACCACATCTCTTGTAGTTTTACATGGAAAAATGTTTCCTCCCTCGAAAACATTTTCTACAATATTGAAAGGCTAAGGTTGAACCATTGAAGCCTCGAATTCTCTCCTGTCACCCTGTTTTTCTCCTCCATCTTCTCTTTTTTCACTAATTTCCTCTTCTTTTTTCCCCATTATAAAACCAAAACACAGCTTCAGCTCTTTCGTTTTTATCTTGTCACACACTCACACTGCAATACTAGCATTATTTTCATAGTGGATACACTTCAGTCTTATCTCTTTTTAAAGTTTGATGTGTGAAATTTGTGCCACAGGGGGACAATTTACGTTCTGTTCTGGAATTCCGAAAAGACTTGTCTAGGCTTCCAGACATGGAACGCTTGCTTGCACGTCTCTTTGCTAGCAGGTAGAAGTAATGTCAAACTTTAGACAAAAATTTATATTTTTCACTATACTAGTCACAGCTTCATATTTAATTTATCCTCCTGGTCTTATGATTTGCAGCGAAGCTAATGGGAGGAATGCAAATAAGGTAGTTCTTTATGAAGATGCAGCAAAAAAACAACTTCAGGAGTTCATTACCGCTCTTCGTGGTTGTGAACTATTAGCAGGAGCATTATCTTCCCTTAGTGCAGTTTCTAATAGTGTTGACTCTGTACTACTTCGTCGTTTATTAACACCTGGTATAATTGACATTCCCTGTTGTAAATTCTCTGTTCCCTGACATTATCCAAATGTGCTTCTTATCTGCCATCAATTATGTGCAGGTGAAGGTCTTCCTGACGTATATTCAATTATTAGTCATTTCAAAGATGCTTTTGATTGGACGGAAGCTGATAGATCTGGGCGTATTATACCCTGCGAAGGAGTTGACACAGAATATGACTCTGCATGTCAAATAGTTAGCGATATTAAATCTAACCTCACAAGGCATCTGAAGGAACAACGGAAAATAATTGGAGATGCATCGGTAATCCTCCTGAACAATTTGTAGGAAGTCATTCAGTTTGTAAATTATCTTTCGAAGAACTTGAATTAGGGAAAGCAATTATCAAAAATATTTCTAGAGTTAGGTGCAGTGCTCAGGGAGTGAGATTTGAGAAATCTGAAAAGTTAATATATTGGCTAGAAATAACCTCGGAACGAACTTGAATTGTCTAACAAAAGTTGGAGCAGAGACTCATTTGGAAATTAAACATTGGCGTTTGAATTCAGATATCCCATCCAAATTAATTTGTTAAACAATGTAAATCTTCTCCAAGAATGCTTCGGATTGAGTTTCTATAGAAAATAACTGGTTGATCTCTTGTGTTTTTTTTTTTCATAGATCGATTATGTTACGGTTGGAAAAGATTTATACCTTCTGGAAGTACCTGAGAGTTTGCAGCGCAATGTTCCTCGGGATTATGAATTACGGTCATCCAAAAAGGTAAAGAAAGGTTCAATATATGACATGGATTTTATCTTATTTCGATACTGTCTGCTCATTGAAATAGTTGGATATGCCAATTGCCATGTATATTTTCTACTATTTCTAGAAGAAAATGTATTAATGTTCTATGTTTCACTATTATCTTCTGATACATGCAGGGGTTCCGTAGGTACTGGAGTCCCCAAATTAAGAAGCTATTAGGAGAGCTTTCTCAAGCTGAAGCTGAAAAAGAATCTAAACTGAAGAGTATTTTGCAAAGATTAATTTCAGATTTCTGCATGCATCATATTAAGTGGAGGCAATTTATTTCTACAACTGCAGGTAAACATTAGATGCAATGATAATATGAGCATGCGTTGATTGAACTTTTCGTCTTAAATTCCATGTTATGCAAGCAACCATACCAATAAAGCGTGTAATACAATATAATCATATTCACCATCCCAAAATAAAGCCCTTTAAGAATCATTCTCATGTTGGAATATCCTGTCCCATATTAGGAAATCATAAATGGTTTTATTCATGCTGGTCTGCATCAGGATTAGTTATTGATATGATCTCCCAGTTCCAACTCTAAATTTGATTCGTCTGAAATGGGTTCATGGTAAGAGGGGAATTTGAAATATTCAACTTGAGTTCCATCTTTGATAGAGCTACAAGGTTTTAAATGGGCTTTTATTTTAACAAGAAGACGCAAGTTATTATTTTCGTCAGTATATCCAGCCCACCACATCTGGGCTCCTGAGACCTATTTAAAGAATCCATGTTGGATCCTCTCCTTCCTATCTCATTTGATAGGATTTTAAGTATGGTTTTTGTTTGGTTTCCTAAACAACCTAACCCTCTTTTGTAGCTTTTGCGTTCAGTTTCCCTTGTTTGCATCTTAGAGCATGATTTCATTCTGATCTTGTGGAAAATATTCTCAGTTTTTGTTGTGTTTTAGAGTTCAGGCTCCTCTTGTGCAAATTTAGATTCTGAACATGAGTTTTGGTTGGTTCAGCTGGCAATTTGTTATCTTCAGGAGTTTTGTTTGGCTAGAAGATTTAGTAGAGCTACCAATGGGTTGCTTCTTTAAAAGATAAGTAATTGTGTATTTTTCCGAGTGGTAGTCTATGACCCTAAAGTGTCCCCCAACTTTTCTCAATGTGGAAAATATGTCTCTTCAAGTCTTCATGGTTTGGCTTCAGGGACTCAATATCTGTTAGCTTGGACAAAGAAGACAATGGTTGAGAGAACACCTAACATAGATTCTTTACATTGCACATGTTGTGTCTGTCACACTTCTATATTAAACTACACGTCTTATCAATGTTATAGTTATCAAAACTAGTAATTGGTAGGAACCATTATTACACAGTTCCTAACAATGAATTAGCGATTGGAAGGAAAAGTACTCAATGGTTTATGACTTGAATAAATTGGGGTTATCTTGCATGACTTACGTGGCTGATAATTGTTGCAGAATTGGATGTTCTTATCAGCTTAGCAATTGCAAGTGATTATTATGAAGGACCCTCATGTCGCCCAACGATATTAAATTCAACATCTTCCAGTGTAGTACCATGCTTGTTGGCAAAATGCTTGGGACATCCTTTCCTGAGAAGTGAAACTCTAGGAAGGGGTACATTTGTCCCCAATGATATTACTATTGGTGGTTCAGGAAATCCCAGCTTTGTTCTTCTCACAGGCCCTAACATGGGTGGGAAGTCAACTCTTCTTCGGCAAGTGTGCATGGCTGTGATTTTGGCACAGGTAAAATATCCTGTTTGATGTCCTTACACGTTGGTATACCTTTTTTTATTAGCTTTGTGAATGCTCTTCATTGGTGATTGTTCTTCGACAGATAGGTGCAGATGTCCCCGCAGAAAGCTTTGAGATATCACCTGTTGACCAGATTTTTGTCAGAATGGGTGCAAGAGACCATATTATGTCAGGCCAAAGCACGTTTTTAACAGAACTTTCAGAGACTGCATCAATGCTGGTAGGTTAATCCTTGTAGTTTAGTATAGCTTCCATAGTTTCAGATAAGTTGAGATTCAATCTAAGTTTGCACTTGTTTTCTCCCTCGCGATGAGATATATTGTTTGGCTTTTAGTCCATCCAAGCGGTGGAATGTCCAGTGGCGATGCTGCATAGGTTGGATGACAAGTTTAGCTAGGGTTTCTAGAGGTTCAAATTTATCTTTGTTGAATCAAATGTACAAATTATAATATCCTTATGTTATTGAATTTGGATTACATGGATTTGTGAGATTAGAATACTCCAACTTTAAGCCAATCTATTGATGACCCTATTTACGTTCAATTTGATAAGGAAGGACTTTTCGTCTCAAGTTTAACCATGCATGTCTCTCTTTGTATATGTGCTTTCTGACTTAACCAGTATCTCTGTTCTAAACCATGATAATTTCTTATTGGTATTGCAGTTTTCAGCGACCCGTAATTCACTAGTAATATTGGATGAACTTGGACGTGGAACATCTACTTCAGATGGCCAAGCCATTGCGTAAGTTGCAAATTTAGACCTGAAATATTTTCTCATCTTTTAACTTGATACAGTCTTCTCTTTACCATTCTTTCTAAACCATCCTCTCTGAGCTCCTTTTCTCTGGTCTTATCCTTGGCAGGGAATCGGTTCTAGAGCATTTTGTTCACAATGTCAATTGTAGAGGCATGTTTTCAACTCACTATCACCTCTTAGCTATAGACTACCAGAATGATCCCCAGGTACACTTCATATCCCTGATGGATGTATAGAATAAATAAAAAATAATGATTATCAGGATAGCGATCACTGCACTTCCATTTGACGTAATGGTTGGTGGATGATGATCAAATGTGAACCAATGTTGTGATATTCTCTTTCTATATATTTTTTGGTCCCCCAATTGTTTCCCTTTTAGCTCATATGTTCTCTCAAGGTATTAACTTAGTACTAGGCAATAATCAGTGAATACAGTTCTGATTCTGCTGTGCTTGAACTGTTGCTTGCAGGTGTCCCTGTGCCATATGGCATGCCAAGTTGAAAAAGGAGACAAAGATGTGGAAGAAGTTACATTTCTTTACAGATTGACACCTGGTGCATGTCCCAAGAGTTATGGTGTCAATGTTGCCCGATTGGCTGGTATGTGCATACTCCCTTTTTCAATTCAGATCTATGCATGCTATTTTAGAGAAAGAACGATGACTCAATGGAATATGTACTAATTGATTGTTGGGTTGTCATCACCTTGCTTATGCCTTCTATTTGGGTTGTCATCATGCATACTACTTTTAATTAGGAACTCCCCAAGATAAAGTATTTTTGTTATGATGAAGAAAAACTGTGTTAATGAAGGTTAGAAGACTAGTTTTACAAAGGGCTTATGGTTAACGAATTGAGGCTTACGCCTCATTGGTGTTTCAACAAGTGATTAAATCAGTATCAATTTATCTAGACGATTGTTGATAAATCAACATTGTTACACCTCAGTTCATTGAGGTTTACGCCTCATGCCTCATCAAAGGGCTACGCCTCAGTTCCCAACTAAGATTTTTTAAACCTTGGTGAAAACAATCAATTTGTCTGCTCGAGTTGTAGTTTGTATCCTACGAGTTACTTGATAATGCAATTGCTCAACAAGCTTCCATGCACTGCTTTATTTATAATGCAACTCTGTTTACCATCTTAAATTAAAATCTCAGGACTCCCCAACTCAGTACTTCAGAGAGCTGCAGCCAAGTCAAGAGAGTTTGAGGTAATGTATGGTAAAAACAGGCAAGGATCTAAGGGGCTTGCTGATCGCTGTTGGGATGAAAAGCTTTCATTGCTTCTGCAAGATTTGTCTCGTGTCATTGCGAACCCTAGTTATCTTGAGCCTCGTGAAAGAAATGATGTTGCATTGCTACCTGACATTCACCAAAGAGCTAGATTGCTTCTGCAGGGAAGTTGATTCATGTTGTCAATACCTTTTTTGTGTAATTTATCATAAATCACTGATTTGCTTTGAGGGTCTGCAATCGTTGGAACCTCCTTATGATACTAGGAACACATTAAGCAAACGACAAGTATAGATGGTCGCGAAGCTGATGCTCATTTTGCCTTGGAGCTTTTCTTCATTTTCGGTCTGTTTCATGCTGTTCGGAGTATCATTTGACATTTGAGGGGCGATGTGGAATACATAATGTACAAATGATATACAAGTTCGGTCCAGGCCTGTTTGATTGCCATAGTATTTGTTTATGTTGTATAGTGGGTTACAACAGGTGCCTGTGTCTGTTGTGTATGTCTGGAATCTCGTCTAGTTTTCTGTCTGAAATAGTATGCTTCTATGTATTTGCAGAAACAGTTTTACATCAATCAAGCTTTTTTTTTTTTTTTTTTTTTCCCTTTAACCCCTTCCACCCCAGATGCCGCCGGCTGGATCAAACTATGTTAAACTTAGCAGCTACTTAGTTCAGTCAGACTGTTTCCATGTGTAACATACAGGTTGAATGACTTACTACATGAGATCATGATGTTGCAGAATTGTGCTGACCTGGAGTGTATGATTTTGCATAATCTTTTACGATGTGAATATTAATACATGTTGCCCCAACTTATCATGTATTACAGCATAAATTTGATTTAAAGGCTGCCCACGAGATGAGAGTCGCTCTGAGCCTTCTGGAGACTATTGCACCTAATTTCCCTAATCGTGGCAAAATAAAAATAAAAATCCATATCTTAGGGGGGTTTGTTTACCTCCTAATAACTGAAGTGTCGTCCCATGATTGGAGAGTTTCCTTAGACATTGCTCGAAATAACAATAAGCCAGATCATATAATCAAATTCCACTTCAGCTAGCCACTTGGCTTTCTTCTTGCTTCTCTGCAAACTGCCCTTGCTCATGAAAGAGATAAGTGGCATGTATGATGAAAAGGTTTGAATCAGACATCCAACCAAACATAATATTTCTGCTCTTCCCTGCAAAAATTTATTCAATAATGGTGAATGGATTCAAATTTCAGTAGATCGGGATAAGGTTTTTAACTCTTCAGAACCTAGCCTCCTTCCCTAGTTTGGTTGCAGAGCTTCTAAGACGTACTATGAAGGCAGTTAGCTTTGGTTGAGGTGGTTTTCAGGTTGTTCTGCACAATCAGCCCTGTATATAGTCTTTAATACTAAAGAGATAACTGTTACGAGGCATTTTGCAGACTAGAGGCACAAGAAGCTAAATAGACATGGAGTCCCTAGCACCACCACTACCAGCACCAGAGTACTTGACAATATTGTAAAACTGGTCAGCTCATCATTGAATAAAAGAAAGCGACACAATCAGCTTCTGTTGCATCAGGAAATTGGTCCAAGAACTTGGAACTGAGGCAAGTCCAAGAAAACTGTTTCCAGCAACAGGCACTAGGATGCTACAATGATGAGGGAAATACTTGCTCAAAAGCTGTAGTTCCTTTCTGGACACTTAAGCAAATGTTTCTTATCAAACTAGGAACACATTCTATGGATTACTTGGTAAATTTGGGGCCATCATACTGAACTAATTTTTCAAATGACAGATTTAGAAAGAAAAAGGGATGATTTCATTGTGTTCATTTGATTTCTCAGATTGACAATTTTGTCGTTACATTCTCCGAAGTCTTAAATCGGATGAACCAGTCAATCATTGTTTAATTAGCCTTTCATGTTTCCCTGCTAAAGACAAGATCACTAAGCTATTCCTTTATCTAACTGCCTAAACTACTTTCCACCTATGCTCTTTTTAGCAGCACTTTCTACCTCCTATAGCTCATCATGTGCATCATCTGCCTTCTTTTCCCCCGATTCATCGCCCTCTGTATCATCATCCTCATCATCATTGTCCTCCTGATAAAAATGCAAAATGATTACTAACAAAGACAAAACAATAAAGTCAAAGCAATATTGGGATAAATTGATAGTCGGAATCTTACTTCAGACTCAGCTGGGTCATCCTTCTTTTCCTGCAAAAAGAATGAGAAGTCATAAGTGTTGAAATAATGAAATACAAATACATACATCTTCCTAATGGTTATGCGACTCCTACACAACAAAAACGGAGTATTCCCAATCCATCTAGTCTATCAGAGCATTTTACATTGTTCTAGTTAGTGAAACTAGAAGCAACAAAGACATGGACTTATCATCATAAAGATGAGAATTTTTACAGATTCCATTGTATGATTTTCAAGATATACTGGGAACAAAAATAAAATAAAATAAAATAAATCACTAACCTCCTCTTCTCTCTTCTTCTCTGCCTCCTCAAAAGCCTCTTTCTCCGCCTGATAAACACCAAGAAACCATGATTTTTAAAAAAATGTATATAGAAGAAACATATAAAATCACAAGGCAGAAAGCTTCTTACATTTTTTGCTTGCCCCATGTTTCTTCAGCTAACTTCTTAGCATAATCCGGATCATCAGAAACCAATACATTGTCAAACAAGGTTCCTGACTTTACCTGGAAGATGCAGATATCTGGTGATTAGCATTTATACCATATGTGTATACACATCTACATGTAAAATAAGTATTAAGACACACCTGCCACAACTCAATGCCAACATATCTCAGATTGGGGTAAACATATAGATCAGGGTCATCCTTGAAATCTGGAAATGCGTAAGCAATCTTAAATGTTAATAAAATGAAACTGGTTAAACACTTTAGTATGTTATTCTATCAAGCATCAGCAATAACCTGGGTTATCAATCTTAGGCGCCTTCCACTTCCCCTTGAAGTTAGGGTTCTTAATTTTCTGCAAGTGAAAGTAGAACCATTAACAAACATGTATATCCTAAAAACCAGTTACGTATTATGAATTAGAGAACCGCAAAAACCTTAGGCTCCCATGGTCCCTTGTACTCGGGGTTTGCGATGATTGGGGCAGACCATTCACCATCTTCTTCATCATCCCAGTCCTCAGGCTACATTGGTAAACAGTGTTCTTCAGTATGAGACAACTAATACTTAATTTCCAGATTACATAGCACAATTTTCTCAATCAAATACCTTTTTGGCATCAGGATCGGGGAGCTCATTTGGTATATCATCATAACCCTTTAAAGTATGAGTAAATGTCAGTAAAATGGCAAAAGTAAATGATAATGGTATATAAAACCATATTATGTAATTGGATTCATACCTCCGGCTTCTTATCCTCAGGGTCAGGAATGAACTCCTTGTCATCCCAATCTTCGGGCTGTAGATTAATATGGAAATTATTGTCAGAATACATTATTTGTCTAAAATAAGTTACCTATAAGAAATCTCAGGTTCATCAACCTTTGTTTATTGAAAACAACCATTAGAAATTTTTTACCTTCTTGGCTTCAGGATCTTTGATTTTCCTTGGAGGAAGAATACTCCAATCAGTGTACAAACTCCCTGATTGTTTCTCCTCATTGTCAATAAGAATGCTATATGTAGCATCAGGATGAAGGATGAATGTATAGACATGAGTCAGCTGGTCAGTCTCACAAGGAACTTCTTTCTTGATCAAGTGGTTTGTCCCATTGTATGTAAGAATAGCATGGACCTTCTTGGTGCTATGCCCACAGATATCTGGTCCAAACATGATACTGCAATTCACAATATACTTACCATGTCAAACTGTCATGTTGGCTAAATAATACATGAATTTAACAAAATTATACTATTTACCTATAGGGAGTCTCGCCTCCAAAGCTCTTTTGATCAACGTCACCGCTAAGCAGTTTCAAATAACCACCACCACAGTCGAGCTTTTGCTCATGTTTAACAGAGAATTGGAAAACCAGTGTCTTCCCTTTGTTGCTAAATTCAGGGAACTCGGCAGAAATTGCATAAAATCTTAAGTCTTCACTGGTTTGAATACCTGCATCGAAAAATCAAACTTATCACCCAACTCCCAAACACAATGAGATGAATCTCAATACTAAATTCAATGGACAATAGTGGTGCGAGATGACAAAGATGAATTTATCTATACCTTTGTCGTTAGCATCTCCGTTCCATTTGCCAGAAGTGTGGTTCCATTCACCAGCAGTATTCTCATCTCTCTTCCAGTCAGATTTCACCCAACGGTCCTCCCATCCATCTAGCACATTCATTCGTAAACAGAAACATTAAGCATCACAGAGACAGCACAACAACATAGCATAAATATTGACAAAAAAAGGCCTGTAGAATAAATAAGAACAATAGATCAACTATACATTCCAAAACTCAATTTTACATCTATACATGTTAAATTTACCACGTGAAATGGAAAATTAACTACTCATCAACACAACATGCAAACAAGTTATCATTTTGTCTCGAATCAATAAATTAAGCATCACTTCTCAAATCAATAAATTAAACATCACTTTTTTTTTTAAACCTCCAGTGGGGAGGGGCACCTCTGGAATGCCAGACCTTTATTACTTGTCCAAAATAAATTAAGCATCACTTCGTCCCAAATCAACAAACTAATCAAACAAAACCACACCAAAACCATCTATCGATTTCAACTGCTCTACAACTACAATCTTCTCTCCAACTTTCACGAATTCAATCATCATTAATCATCAGAACATTAAGCATCATTTAGTCTCAAATCAGCAAATTAAACATTTAGTCTCAAATCAACAAATTAAACATTTTCGTTTCAAATCAACAAAACCTTGCGATTTCAACTAATCTACAACAACTACAATCTTCTCTACAACTTTCAAGAATTTGATCATCATTAATCATCAAAACACATTAAGCATCATTTTGACTCAAATCAACAAATTAAACATCACTTTGTCTCAAATCAACAAAACCTTGATCGATTTCAACTAATCTACAGAAAATACAGTCTTCAATCCAAACTTTCAAGAATTCGATCATCAATCATCAAAAAACACTGTAATCTAACAAAAGAAAGATCAAACATAACTAGGATTCGACTAACAAGGCCAATGTGGAACCAAATCGTCTCCAATAAACCTTATAAACAATAAATTCATCACAAATTCATCGAAATTGGACTGAAATGACGAAAGATGAAATAAATCAAAAGATTGATGAAGTGCGAACGATTGATCACCTTCAAACCGTTCTTCGAATAACACTTTTGCTGAAGCGATCGCGAAGAGCGAGAGAAGAACGAGAAGGATAAAACTAGGTTTTCGCAGTCTCGTAATCTCCATCGCTGCACAGAGAGAGATTGAAGACCGAACTCTATTACTCTACAGAGAGAGCAAATGAGGCAAATATAGAGAGTGAGCTCGAGCTAATATGGCAAGAAAGTTTAATTTGGTGATGCTGTGGTACGGGTGGAGGTTTAAGTAAGTTGCTTCGGTTGTACAAATACGGCAGATTTGAAATACTTTGGAGTAGGTGAGAGATAGTTTTGTTAAGTTATTGACGGTTTTGGTAAACAACGGGGATTGACCAATGAGAGATGAGTATTGAGTCATTTATTTGGTGAGTGGCCAATCAAGTGTTGCCAAGTGGATTTCATATTTTTGCATAAAATTTAAAGCCAATTTTAGGTGGTTCTAAGAATATTCGGAAAGTGTTTACACCGTGAATGTGGATAATTACATTTCTATTTTGATCTTGATATTTTAAACTGAACTACGTTTTCTACCCTAGCTTTCTATAATACCAATTTTGTTCATATAAATAACCAAAACTATATTTACCTATTTTCCTCAACCAATTATATAAAATTTCATTAATAGCTTATTCCTAACATGTTATCGATAATTAGAGGCTGCTCCAATTTTAGATTAATTAAAATAAAATATTTTTTCACTGAGTAACTTTTTAACTAGTATATAATTTCGATCTTGTTTGTCTGGGCTATATAAGGATTGTGCAAGTTCTGAAACCCATCTTAAGCAAACTTCACTTGAAGTGTCTCATGGTGCCTTACGGCGAATATGAGTTTTTTTTTGTTGATGTTTAATTAGTAAAGAGTACTCATAGTTCGGTTTTTATCTAGAGCGGTGATTGTTGGTTGGAATCACCTACGAGTTGCAACCTAAAAGTCAATGAAGGGGGGAAATGAAGAAAGTTGTCGACCGAGGAACTTGTTAGATGACGAATCAATC
Source organism: Berberis thunbergii (assembly GCA_003290165.1). Classification (NCBI taxonomy): domain Eukaryota; kingdom Viridiplantae; phylum Streptophyta; class Magnoliopsida; order Ranunculales; family Berberidaceae; genus Berberis; species Berberis thunbergii. Next base: position 99,497 of record QNQO01002371.1, read on the forward strand.
AATCTACCACCAGTCTCATTCAGACCCGAAGTGGAGTGCACAAGCCGATCCATACTTCAAAAGGTTGTAACGAATGGGTGATATGAGGCGAGGAAAATTTGTTAATGTTGCCTATATGTGAAGGCGTAAAGCTCAACAACCACAAACGATTGTGTTTTTGAGGATCATGCTTGGCATTATATTGATGAAGCTGATAATCATGATTTTTGTGATGCAATGTATCACAATGGATTTTTTCTGTGCACTTGACCTTGAGGGGAGCATTTTTAAATGTCGATTTAACTATGTAGGTGATCGTCATGGTTTTGGTGATAGCACTGGTGGACCAATCAGAAACAATATTTGCATAATTGATTTGGTAAGGGGACAATGAGGTGTTGCCAAGCGGATTGCCATGTTTTGGCACAAAATTACATGCCAATTCTAGGTGGTTCTAGATGATTTGGATTGGGTTATGTGCATCGACATTGAGTTGTATTGCATAATTTCTAACTGGTTCAAAAAATGGGACTACGCAATCGATTGACTGTCTTTACAAACTATGGTGGTTTACAGATACTAATCACATTTTGTTCTACATCACATCAAAGATGGTTGGAGAAAATGCCGAGAAGTGGCAAAAACAGCTGCAAGGAGGCAACAAAGTCACCATTAAAGCAGCAAATCGCAAAAAAACAGTGAAGATTGCACTTGTAAAAGTACAAAACTCGTATCCACCTAAGAAAAAACATTGGTAGACTTGAAAGTCTATGAATGCGGCATCAGATCTACCTAAGAAAAAATATACGAATGCGGCAAATTGGGTGGTCACATTTTGCCTCCTAGTAGTAAATAGACTAAATTGCAAGGAAACTACATTTTTATTTTATGAAACAACATATTGTTTTGCTAAACAAGCCTCCACACCGGACTAACAATTCAAATTTTCTGTACTTGGTTCTATAACATGTTGATAAAAAAATGTATTTTAATCGACTATCCACTTTTAGTGAAATCAATAACACATACTGGTAGAGTGATGATGTAATTATAATACACGCGCTATCTTTCATCTGTATTTTTTTTCTAATCTAATTATATGCACGCGTAGTGAGCGATTGAAGTTTAGCGTATGCCAAAGGTGTGATGGCTCAATGGTTGAGCAGTGGCGGATGGTATCACAGGGTGGGGTTAAACCCAGCCGATGACATCTATGGTGAGAGGGGTTAAGGGATTTTTAAAAAAAAAAAAAATTAGTGTATAAACACTCACAGCTACCAATTGCCAATTGCCAGATTATGGTATACATATTTTAGTTCCAAAAAAAAAAAAAAAACCATATTTGTTGTTTACAAAAATAATAAATAAATAAAATCTGTCATATTGTCTCATATGGTTTTGTTATATTTGAATGAGTTTTTTGGTTTCTTCTTATTTCAGATTTTAAACATACGTCATATTTGTTTTGACGTTGGTGATTGAAAACAAATAATTAATAAGACGTTATCTACACATAAAGTACAATATACAACTTTAAACGTTATAGTTTGTCAACTTCTATTTAACTTCACATCTGAACCCACGATTTAAAAGTACAATTGCCTTAATTTGTGGGATTATGCATGTGTACGTGGCAGCTCCCCCCATTTGCTTCCCCACGCTACAACTACCAATTTTATTTATTTATTTATTTACCTATACTAAAAAATTATTGGATAAATATTAGCATTATCTTGATTTTCAAAATAATATTTGAACTACACTAAAATAAAAATAAAAAAGTGAATGAAAACAATATTAAAAAAAAAATGTTGTCATCCCATTCAGAGCGTACAACACCTATAACAAGTGTCATTGCCAAATTTTGACATAGTATAACAACAACACGATGTTATGAACACATCGTATTACTATTACTACATGACGCCAACACAACACTAACCTAAAAATGACTTGAATACACGCTTACAATAACTTTTTTTTGCATTCATGTCTACGACCAAATGATTAATCATTTAAGTACAACTAAGTCACTATTAGCTATCAATCTCGCTACTGTTTGTTACAACATTAAGATAGTCGTTTACTCTCAATTTATATTATTTTCAAAGCTTTTCAACAAGTTTTTTGGTGTTGTTGTTATTATTATTATTATTATTTTAAACTGATAAAATTAAAATAGTACCTCAAGCACCTAATTTATTTTCTTGTTTAGGGAACAAATTTTAATTACTATTTGGGGCTTCATTTTCAAAACCTTTGCAAGCGACTATTTCTTTTTTTTTCTCTTTCTTGTTTCACATTATCCAATCTCTACTCTCCCATATTCAACCATTACCACCCACCACTTTTGACTACACATCCCCCGCTCATTTTGAAGTCAGGTCCACATCAATGAGTCACCTCCGACTATCACCACTAGGGGTGGGCATTTCATCTCGGTTCGATCCTCATTTTTCGGGTTCTTTTGGGATTGATCAAACCCATCTTGATCTAAAGTGGGATGGGATTGGGAATAAGATTTTCAATCTCTGCCGTCCCGTCCCAAAATTATTTATTTATTTATTATTAATTTTAATAGTTATTAACTCAAATTTTGTGTTTCAAATTAAGCGTGGTACATGAAGTTTGAGAAGTTGCATGAACTTGACATCATAAATAATTGTCTTGTAGTTTAAAACGATAACACTTTCATAGATAACTCCTTAATATGTATAAGTATAAGGATGGAAAATAGATTATAGTACTTTTGAATTGATGACATAAATATATAAATAGAAACTTACTACAAAAAAATACGTACTATATTCTGGAACAAAAACACTATGAGGATGTTTGTTTTTTGTTATGAAAAAACTCAAAAGTCTTAATAAGAAGTGGGACATTTTACAAATAGTGTTTATTTGAGTAAGCACTATGGGTGGGCTCGGGACGAGATGGGATGGGATGAGATGACCTCATCCCTATCACATTCCATTTGTTATGGATCGGGACGAGATAGACCTCATCCCGACTTTGTCTCATCCCAAACGGGTTCGGGACGAAGCAGAATGAGCATGTACTAAATTCTGGATTAAAAATTTAACATGCAATATTGAAAATTTTGGATTTACCAAACACACAGTTCAATTATACTTAAGTTTTTATGGTGTTGGACTTAAAGGTTTTGGGTAGGGATAAGTCCATTGCTTAGCTAAAATTAATTGTTTATAAAAGTTAAAAGTCATTGCTTAAAATTACATAGTTGCTAATGTTTTATAAACAAATTCTCCTCCACAATAGCCTTTTATATGTTGTTTTTAGACTAACACATTAAAGCTTCGTAAGAATAAAGATGCCAACAAATAAAATAGGCATGTCAACAAATAGTTTTATAGTTTCATACTCAATATTTACAAAATTAGTTTGGGACAGGACGGGATGGGCGAGATTTAAAATCTCCATCCCACTCTAGATCGGGATGAGATTGATCAATCTCAATAGGACCCGAAAAAAATTGGGACAGGATCGGAATTGCGGGATGGGATGCCCATCCCTAGTAAGCACCATAGGGGGTGCTGATCACTTAGCACTGAGTGTTTAATGAAAATTCATTCAAATGACAATCTCAAAATAAATTCATAATGATTGCTACTAACCCTCTCCTATGCCAACCATCCCCTATTTTCTTCACATCCTCTTTATCGTGCGAGCAATGTTGCCACCATCACCACCATCTTCTCCGCCCTCCCCTCATCATCTTGTTCCTTGTGATACCCTCGTGTGGGCGGACATGAGGAAGAGGATGAGGGTGAGGGAGAAACCCAATGGTCCCAAAGCGGACAATATCGTACATTGTGGATCGGGTCATGACAGAATGATATCAGAGTCTGAATCAGTCGAAAGTGTGCCAACGAGGACGTTGGGCTCCCAAGGGGAGTGGATTGTGATACCCTTGTGTGACCTGAGGGGGAGGGTGAGGGGGAGGGAGAAACTCAATAGCCCATGAATTCCAATAGGGTTGACAAACTGCAAAGGAAGTATCATAGTCTAGTCCCACATTGCCTGACTAAGGGAGGGTGATGTACTACATATGCATGAGTTTGAATTTACAAATTACTAAAGCAGATAATATAGTACTATGTGGATCGAGTCGTGACATTTCCATTCATCTTTATCCTTATATTCTTATCGCTATTGGAAATTGAGGTGAATATGTGGTGGTTTTTTGTAGTGGTAAAAAGTGGACTCAATGGTATTTAGAGAAAAAAAACAATTAGAGAAGGGGGTTAATGTTGGTGGTTTGTGGTGGGCCGTAAAAGTTGGGGTAGTGGGCAAAAATGTAAAATAACTTCAAATCAACACCTAAAATAAACACTATTTAAGTTTACAGCTTCTAACCAACCGCTAATTCATAAGCCAAAAAACAGTTCATTCATAGCTAGTTAGAAGTTAGTTTCTTACCACTTAAAAAAAAACACCACCTATGTAATGTGCTTAAAGTGAGAATGAGTTTGTCTAGTGTACTTCGAAGAGCCGTCCAACTCTTATTTAACTTGGGGCAAACACCACCTATGTAACATGCTTAAAGTGAAAATGAGTTTGTCTAGTGTACTTCGAAAAGCCGCCCCACTCTTATTGAACTTGAGCCTTGCCCCTGTACATGGGCGGATCTACCCTTTGGCTAAGGGGGTCACTTGCCCCCCTTATCTTTCTGAAAAATTCCACTAAATTACTCATGTTTTTTTATATTGCCCATTTTTAAAAGTTTAGATTGCTCCATTTTGTATATAATATTGGCTCTTGACTCAACTAAAAATAAAATTATGGATTATTTTAAAAATTTAGGTTCTCCCATCCCCTCTTTCTATACAAATATATGTTACTGATATGTTCGCATTTTAGGGTTCGATATAGCCAACTACTACGAAGTTGAGCGAATTGGGAGTGAAAATATAAGAGGAGTGAGATGAGAGGCAGAGTTGAGAGATTACAGAGTGAGAGAGGGTTTGTGAGGGAGAGAAAATATAAGAGAAGGAGAAGATGAGAGAGTGAGAGGGTTGGTGAGGGTGGGTTTGTTGAGAGTTAAAAAAGAAAAAAAATCTTCATTAGATTCGGAAAACCACGTTTAGGGGTAAGTTGGTATTTTCAAACTTTTTTTTTGCCCCCCTTTGTCAGCAATTTTGGCTCCGCCCCTGCCCCTGTATATATATATTTTCAGAGTATGAAATAAGTAGACCCAGTGAAAAATGTTGAGAATATAGTAATTACAAGATTATACGTTTAAATATGCATAAAATAATAACCGAGTGATAAGTTTAAACTACATAAAAATTCAATTATGCTCATCTCATCCCGTCCCGAACTAGTTGGGGATGGGATGGAGTCGAGACGATGTCTCTCCCATCCCAAATATAAAGCAACAAAACAGAGCATGGGCAAGTGTTTAACGTGCTTCCAAATTGCCGTGTCACAACTCACAACCAGCAGCTCACAAAATAAGGGGCATTTGCGGAATTTAAAATTTTCTCGGTATTTCCAAGCTAAGGCGGGGAAAGTACACATAAAGGGCAAAAAAAAAAAAAAAACAGAAGGGAGAAGAGAGAGAGAGAGAGAGAGAGAGAGAAGAAAATCAGAGCGAGCAAAGAGAGCAAAAAAAAAATCCACACGAGTTCGAGCTCTCTCTCTTTCTGTCTCTTCAGCGACGTTAATGGGCGGTTAGGGCTTTGTTGTTGCTAAAATCTCCCGCCAATTTCTACATTTCTCAACGAAACCCTAGAAATCAGTTTAACCACTTACTCACTCTACACACACTCCGCCAAATTGTGGTTTCAGCAGAGAGAGTGAAGAAGTGAAGACTAGCGCGCAAATCATCAGTGATGGGGGCGCAAGGGAAGAATCATTCTCTTTCTTCTTCGGCTAATTCCATGCAGGTGAGTGTTACTTCTTCCTTTTGATTGGTTTCGAGTTGATGTGGTTGTAATTTCTGTGCCCTAGAATTGGGGTTTGTTTGTTGATTGGGGTATGGGGTTTGTGAACTGAATCTTGGGGTGGTTTGGGTTTCTAAAGTAGATCAATTTCAATACTCGTTTAATTCTGCGTGTTCAGTATGATGTGAACTATTTGAGTTCTAGAAATTGGGGGGGTTGGTTTCGGTTTATAGTTTAGTTGCAAACCGAGCACTTGAATTGAGTTCAGTAACTTTGTAGTGAAGGGAGTGGATTCGGAACCTGTGACACTATGGGAGACTTGGTTTTAATTAATTTTTTCGTTCTTCAATTTTTGGGAGAGAGATTTGGTTAATATTCAATCATGTGTAGTATTTCAATCAATTTTCGGGTTGAGTTCAATTGGGCACTTGTTGATTTAGTTACGAAGTGAGTTTTCTGTTATTGAAGTATGGTTTTCTGGAAGGCTAGTCTGGAGAAAATAAGTTTCAAGTGTTATGGCCGAGACTGCAAAATTGAGAGTAGCAAGTAAGTGGACCTGATTATGATTGCTTGTCTACCTTGTAAAAAATTTCCATTTTCAACTTCCACTCAACCAATCTGAAATTTAAGGTGATATCACACAGATTAGGACCCACTATTTTATTTGGTTAACATTCATATCATTATTGCACTTTATTGAGAAGAAAATTATATATTTTGCATAAATTTGTAAGTAAAATATACAATAACCTAAATTTTGAAGTAAAATACAGTAATCTAATCTCAAAGCAATAAATTTCAACTAAATTGAAGAAACAAAAGGTTATGTGTTTCTCAAATAACGTCAAAACCTTCCTAGCCTCCTCCTGACGTACCCCAAGGAAGGTCATACTCCCTGAAAGGACATTAAGGATTGAATTATGCTCCCTAGACAAATTTTGATCTTTGCATCCAATCTGAAGCCTTCTCTTCTCCTCTTACAATTATTCTACCGTTTCTACGATCCCTCTAAGATGACCAATGTAAGCCATCGTTCTGTCAAGCACATTTAGTTTTGCTGGCAGTTGTAATAGAACAATCGAATTTAGAGAAAAAATTGATTACAAAAGGGCCATGGTGACAAATTACCTTTGGGGGAAGATTAAGAAGCTTTGTTTTGAAGGGTTGAGTGGGATTGGTTGATTGTCTCTCTCTCTCTCTAGCAGTTTCATTTGGTGTTGTCTTGGTCAGAATGGTGGATCCTACATATTCTTACAGAGGAATTTCAGGAAATCTTTGATTTATGCATAAAAAACAATTACTTTGTCAGTGACTTCTAGGCCTCAGATGGGTGGTTTTGAGCTTGGAATATTTCCCTTGGTAGATTCTCCAACCATTGGAGACTGATATTTTGATATTATAGACCAAGCCGATTTATACTGAATATCTTGGTAAGGAGGAGGAGGGTCTGACTGATTATATTCAACGGTTTCAATGAACTTTCTAGACCAGTCTATCTTGGCCTTGGACCAGATCTCGAATTATTCTCAACGGTCTGTGTAGCCATAAATCCTATTGCATGGGAAATCAGTAGGCTTTGTTGTGAGGGAGTCCTAATTTTTTGGTTGGTAAAAATAAAGAGAGAAGAAAGGTAATAGGAGGCTACAACTCATGAGGTAATGACTAGAGCTTATTTGAAACAAATTTTCGTAAAATGATTGTTAAAAGCTCCCCCTCATATCAATAGGTATAGTCATCGATATCTTACTATACATGATACTTGATACGCGTTGTATCTAAGCCTTATCGATACGATACATGCATCTTATTATATATCTATGTAGAATGAATGCAAAGATGTACCGCCCTTATACAAGTAACATAAATGAATGGGGATGATGGGCAAAAGTTTACTTATATATGTTTATCTTTTTAGTTTACTTAGGTGTTTTCTTATTTTGATTGGCGAAACTCTAAGAAAATATATTAGTATCATAAAGAGGAACAAAATTGTAAAAAGCTGTAGAACGACTTCATTTTTCAAAAACAAATCCGTGTTGGACACATATTTGACCCCTGGACACACCATATCAACCTATAATGAAAGAATATAACTAAGAATATGAAACCTATCACTAAAAGGGTAAATAATGACCTTGTCCCTATATTGTTTTTTTAGCCGTTGTGTTCGATACTAAGTTTGTGTCTAGTATCGAAACTCATGTCGGTGCTAAGCAATTTTACTTTGCTAATCACTTGATTAATGTGGGATTAAAACCGTTACTTGGTGTGAATCGTGTGATTTATTGGGAATGTGCAATTATGAGTTACTTAGTCCAACTCATTTCCATATTTACCCTCTCCTTCGATCTTTATTTAAACCTTAATGAGAGATGATAAAAAACACGAGAGAAAGTGAGAGAGATCGAGAGTAGGGGGATTACTCTTGCTGCTATCGCAAGTGCCTGCCTACTTGCTATCAGGCTGCCTTATAGCTATTTTTTCCTCTTATTTCGATGCAAAATTACTTTGCAGTTGTGGTATGTATTGATATGTTAAAATTGTTAATATTCTTTTTTTAATCAAGTGTCACTAGGAGTGGATATAATTTTTTTTTTCTTATTGGGATGAATGGCTTGATTTTGTTAATTACTCAGCGTGACTCGATGAATGGCTCGATTTTGTTAATTACTCAGCGTGACTCGCTACTCAACCAAGTTGCATGTAAACTACCCGGTGTCGGTGTTATTATTATATTGGTAAAATAGTCATGAGTTTGAAAAACTGGTCAGATGGCGGCATGCTTACCCAGACTCCAAATTAGGAAAAAAATAGTGAAAAGGAGAGAATGCTTTTGCACTAGGTCTTGTAGAAGCAACAATAGTGAAGTTGAAAAAGAGAAGAATAAAAAGGAAAATCTATGAGTATTGAGTAGTGACATCAAGGATGAGGAAGAGGAGAGAAGAGAGGGGACAAGGATAAGAAATTGGAAAAAAAAATACTAGTCTCGAATGAGAAGCAATAGTAGAAAAGGGGAGAAAGTGAATGAGAGGAAGGAGATGAAGAGAGGATTAAAAAAAAGAAAAAAATAGCTGTTAGTGGAAAAAAATACATATGGTTGCGTCCGTTAGTTGCAGTTTTTCTTGGTGCTTCTTTCTCATTTTTCTTCATTAGTTAGGTTATATATTGCAAAGTTGAAACTTGAAAATCTGTATGATTTGGGAAAGTATGGGAAACTAAACGTAATGCGGAGTAAAAAAAAAAATCCACAATAAACAGTTCAATATGTGCAAGTGCGAACTTTTAGGGCCTGCAAGGTGCTACATGCCAAAGTGCAAGGCAAGTTACCCATCTTGTGATTTACTGCCTTAGATGCACCTAGCATGCTAGTCACATTTCGATAACAACTATTTGGAGTAAATTTCAACGTTCATGATGACCATCTTGTTTAGTGAAGTGTTATTGAACAAGATTCGGTCATACACTTGTGCCTAAACCGAATGATATATGCTAGAGGGCCTTTGTATCCTTGGAGATAAGGATCTTGATCTCATGCATTTGTTTGGAGGGGGGGTATTTGTGCTGTAATTTAATGTGATTGTTGCCAAGATATGTCTTCAGCCTTACACTTGGTTATACTGAACCCAGAACAAGAGTATTTGAGAGCTTCACAATGACAAATTACCCATGATGGCCTAAAAAGAATTTGAAAGGTTCTTCCTGAAAAAGGGTTCTATGAGGGGTGAATATTTGTGTTTACATTGGTTCTGCCAATATGTTAATGACCTGTTGTGGATATTCCTTGGTTGGATATAGAATGGACAACACCCCCCCTCACACACACAATTAAAATAATATATATAAACATATTATATAACTTAGTGCAATTTTGATATTGTATTGATAATTTTTAACAGGGAAATACATTGTGACATAGCTGATAGCCAAATACAACGAATTTTTTTTATAGAACTTCCTATTTATAATTGAAGTTCATTTATCTACTGGACTTGGACACAATCTGAATGTCAATGGGGAGTTCATTTATCTATTGGAGTGTGACACAATCCAAATTTCATTGGGTTGAGTCTGGACTCAACTTTCAAGACTTGACAAGGATTTTATATTTTAACTTATCCATTAACAGTCCTACATACGACATTTAATAGCTGACCAACAACTTTGTTCCATTTTTTTTTTCAGCGCGTTAAAGTCTATCGCTTGAATGACGATGGGAAGTGGGATGACCGTGGGACAGGACATGTTACTGTTGATTATTTGGAGGTTTGTCTTTATTCTGACCGTGACCTTGATCATCTGGTCATATATTGAAGGAAACCGATGAACTTTCTTTTAATCTATTAATGCAGAGAACTGAAGATCTGGGGTTGTTTGTGATTGATGAAGAAGATAATGAAACATTACTTGCACATCGGATCAAATCAGATGAGATCTACCGAAGGCAAGAAGGTATGCATCAATGTTATGAGCTTCATTGTATTAGCATTGAGCTGCTTCATCATTGCCATAATCGTTACCATATACTAGATTGGATCTGAGAAGATGTTCCTTATGTTTCCAGACACAATAATTTCTTGGCGAGATCCAGAATATTCTACAGAGTTAGCTCTCAGTTTTCAAGAGGCTACGGGTTGCTCTTACATATGGTGACCAATTTGTTTATAACGTCAAATTTGATTTAATTTAATCTAAATTGTTCATTTTATAGTTTTAACTTATAGAATTGTGGATTTATCACCTTTTTTTTTATCCCATTGGCATATGCATTATTTTGTAGGGATCACATTTGTACTGTGCAAAGGAACTTGCATTTCAATTCTCTCGGTGGTAAGCATATGCTTTATGATAGTTATATATGAGTATAGTCCACTCTACTCATTTTGTGTAATTTTAATTCCATATAGATATTGAGATTGGTCCTCGTCCAGCCACAGAAACACTGGAGACATCTGGTTCATCACAGGCCAATGGTAAACTTCTTCTATGAACATTCCTGGTAGTTTGTTGTCCATGTATCCATCAAATGCAAGCATGTACGTATTGCAATGTCAAGGACATATGTGAAAATATCTAAAATAACATCTTTGGCTATCTCTGTCTTTTGTCCCGTACCTCCTAGCAATGGTATGACATATACATTGAAGATTCTGGCTTAAATGATAGAACCAAAAGCTGTATATTTATTTTGGAATAAGTTACCTTGAAACTGTTCCTGTGTTGATTAGGAAGAAATTCAGCACAAAGCCTTTGCTTTCATCTGAAATATTTCTATACAGATGAAAAGAGTTAATGGATTCTTCCATATGGTACACAGATAGCACAAGCTCCCCCAAAATTGCTTAGCAACTGAAGGCTTTGAGCCTTTGATAGTGTTTATGTTTCATAATATGCGGATGCTTTATGATGCTAATATCAATGACACGTGATCTTTCTTGGTTGCATTGAAGAATTGATTCTTCTGTATGTGGGGCATATTGCCGAGTATCAATATACTAGTCAAATTTATGGGTGATCATAGTCTATACAGTCGTATGCTTTGAATATTAGGTAATATTACACACATATAGATGATCCACAGTTTCTTCATCTGACCCACACACGCAACAATGATTTGGAATTGTAAAGCGATGTTTCTTGATATTATACGCAATAAGTATTTGCCCTTGCGGCTGCCACCATCCCAAGAAAGAGCCACAGTCTGAGGGGGATTCTTTAGCCATATGCGCTCCAGATTATTTGTAATAAGTTGATTACCATATTTGAGGTTGTTATTTTGTGTAGAGAAGAAGGAATCCACTCAACCTTCCCTTCCTACAACACTTGGTCTCTCATTATTGATAGTATTTAAGAACTCTGTAGTCTCCACTATTTCCATTCATTACTATATTCTTGGACAATTGCTATTCCAGTAGTCAACCTTCCCATTCAATTTTTGTAATCACATATATGTGATAATATCCACTTAGTTTCAATTTTATAAGGATCTTCATCACAAGGAGGCTATCATTATGAAGTTCAAATTTTATTGAGAAAGACGAACAACAACTTAATATTGTAGTTTATAAATTCAATCCGTGTGAATTGACCTTTATACCTGAGTTTCCACATGTTTCCAACCCTGCAGATGAAGCATTTCATAGTGTCACTAGTGGCTTGCGGGAGTTGCCAGCTGTCGAGTTATCCACACTTCCTTTGATCCTCAAGGTGTGAACTGATGTTTATTTTTTGCAGGTGCTTTGATATGGTTAGATATGAACGGGAGCGTGCACTCGATAGAAATTTTGAATGTCTCTTTCTCTGTTTACGGTTTTGGTGCATGTTGTCCTTGAGCTATTTGATTTTCACATTTTTTGTTCAAGTACTAGCTTTATTAATTATCACTGCACAGAGGAACCTGTTATATTGAAATCTTTTTCCTAAAATAAGAATTAAAAAGGAAAAATAAATTATGGTTGTCTAAATTAGGTGTGTCCCTAGTGTGTCGTGTTCTAATCTGTGTCCACACGTGTGAGGACATGAGATTCATTTGAACGTCCAAAGTATCAGTGCAACCCAAATTATACTGCACAAGCATGTCTTCTTATTGGTATGGTTTTGAGTCTGAGCGTCCATTGCATAGTATCTGAGTCAGTGGTTGACACGCATACCACTGTCATTGTTACCTAGATAATAGGGCCGCAACAAATCAGATGAGACCAATCAAATCTGTTTTGATCCTATAACATCACAATGCTGATCTAAATTTGGATTACCATGTTTTTACTTTTTATAAGGTCTCTCTGTCCTTGCTGTGGTTTATATTAAGTGGAAAATATCATGGTGGAGGGTGGATGGCGTGAAAGCGCTAGATTAGTCTCTTGGCGGAGCTGTTTTTGTTGTGACTGTTCTACAATGACAAGTGATGCTCTTAACATAATTGTGAACATATTTGATAGAAAGTGTGTCCTATAACTTGTGTGCCTGTTATGGTGATTTGATCCAATTTTTATAATGATTAGCTTCTATAATTTAATTTACAGAATTAACATTTGTAATTATTTACAATTTTCTATATCTCTCCCATCTAGGTCAAAGCTATTAGCTTACTTTTGTTTGAATCCATATTCCATCATTTACTAATCAAGATGACATAATGGCAGACTGTGGTGGAGAGTGGCATTGCTGATCAGATACGTGTAACAGAGCTCATAATACATGATGTAAGCTTCTTGTCAGTTTGATACTTTGCTAGATAATGACATTTTGCTAAGTAGCTAGATATATGTGAAAATAACTTATTGAAATATTAGCAAATTTACAAAATATTATCAGCTGTAATCAGTATTTATTTATTACTTACTGTTAAAGTGTTAAATGGATTTTAGGTCTTCTTTTATGTCACTCGTATATATGGTTAACAACTCTTCTGTTGTTTTTTGTTATTTCTTATTTTATTGTGTCTAGAAGCTGCTTGTCACATATTTCTGGGAACTAAATTCGAGAGGATTATTTTGCGGATATTACTACAGAATCAGATAAAATGATGTAATTGTGGATTTTCCCTTATGAGACAGCTTTTTTTTTTTTTTTTTTTTTTCTTGGGTGCCATTTGGTTTATCTTGTCTCCGAGCTTTTATTTTTGATGTTGCGGTGTGGTTTATTGGCATAGTACGAAGTCGTGTATTGTTGATTAGTCCATGTTCCTGTCATTCACGTGTGCTGCCCCTATTTCCTCCACCTATCAGTAAGAATTTCATGACTATACTGTTGCTATGACTCTAAATCCCTTCCTTCCCTCTGATTTGATGTACAACTATATTCCTTTACAGTTCAAGACCCAAGGCCAAAGAATTTTACAAATGTATGCCACAACAAGCCTTTACCCGACTGCCTACAATTAAACCACCTCTTCCAGTTATTGAAGATTGGGAATCCAAGGTTACTTGAATACTTTGCAATGATCTCTTAAGTCCAAACTCGACCGCACCCTTCCTCATTCATCACCTACAGGAGATTCAGCAGATCACTTTAATACCCCAACTCTTGTCTACCAACCTGATTGTTGTAGTTTACACGATCCTACTTCCCACCATGTGCCTTGTGACCAAGCAAAGTTCGAACCAAGCCACAATACACTGATCTGCAGTCGGTGTTTCTTCCTTAACTTTTGCAAAAGGAAAGAATGTTCTAAGAATTGGTTGCCCAAGTCGGTAAAATAGTTAAGATATACAAGTGGACAGAAGGTTGGATATTGCCACTGTTGCATTTGAACGTGTTACTGTCACTTGATATCCTTTATCCTTGAACAAAATTTAAAGTTCCTTTAGTTGTGCTGCGACAACAACCAATTCTTCAGTTAGCAACAAAAGGATTCCACTATCTCAAGATGACAAAGATAACAAACATCATGATGACATACATTAAGAAGTGAGAGAAATTGAAGGCAAACGTTGCAAGAATTTTCAAAAAAGGTGGTTGAAATTCCTTGCTATGACTTTGTGAGAGTCGACATGGAACCTATATTAGTTCAGCTGTGCAATTTCAGCGTTGGATCAACAGATTCCTCTCATGGTGAAAATGAGAAAACCAAACAATCTTAATTTATGTCGACTTATCTGGAAGATGATTTGAGCACACGTCCTGGACGTTTCCAAGTTTCGTTCATCATATGCAGAAATTTGTGGCTTTTTTTTAAGTGTTCAAGTTGCTTAGCAACCTGATGGTGCCCTAGGCTATTTTTAGAGCTTTAGCAATTATTTATGTTTTTGAGTTTATTGTTTTGTGAAATCTATTTGTTTAGGAATTTCGTTGCATTACAGTTTACCAGTAGTTGCCCTAGGCTAGAACTTGGGCAGTTGCGAAATTAGATTTTATTTTTGATTCTTAATTGGCTAAGTTTATATTTTATTTGGTTGATTAATGAATTGGATTTTACTTTGTAGGAATTTTGCGGATTTTTCTTTGCATATTGCAATCTGCATGAATTATTTATTTTCGTTATGTTGATTCCTTTCCATCTTGACACTTTTTTACTTGAAAAATCTGGTGTCTTCTTCTTTGACAGCGCGATTTTTTTCCGAAGCTGATGGACTTGTTTAGGATTTGTGAAGACTTGGAAAACATCGATGGTCTTCACATGATATTCAAACTTGTGAAAGGGATAAGTCAGTGCTTGTACCTTTACTTTTTTTAGTTCTTTCTATTCAGTTGGCACACTTTATTGCTTTTACTTTTATATTCTATTTGAGTATGTAGTGACATGATATTCTTCTCTGCAGTTCTACTTAACAGCCCTCACATATTTGAGAAGATATTTGGTGATGAATTCATCATGGATATAATTGGGTCTCTTGAATGTAGGTTCCCTGTTAATTTGATAACCATGCTTTGTTAAGTATTTCAACTTGTTTCGCGAATTACTCTATTTAGTTATTTCCTAAGTCTGTTTGCATAATGCATATGATTTTGTGCTAGTATATCAGTTTTCATATATTTTGCCAACTTAGGGAAACATTTCTACCTCTACAATACCTTGGCTATTCTGATCTCTCTTTTAGCTGTGCCTTACCTATAGGATGAAGACAAATTTGGTTAAGTCAACGAAAGATTTCCTTAATATTATCACGGTTATAGGAACAAAGTCTTACAGGGTTTACTAGAAAGTTGGCTTTGGTATGGTATGGTTTTCATGTGGAAAAATTAGCTGACTTAAAGCTTGGGAATCTGTGCTCGGTTTTTCCCTTTTTCATTGCCATTAAGACGCGTGATACTTGTATAGAAAGGGGGAAAGTTTATTTAGTAACTTATGTACTCCCCAAAAGGCGAAAAAGGAAAATTTCTAAAGTTAATGTTGTGAGTGGGCATGAGGATGCTTGAATAAACTGAATAATGACTTTAGATGTAACTAGCGATGAAAGGATTGTTCTTGTAGTGATGAAAGGATTATAATATGACACTATTTATTCTAGTTTGATAGATCCCTGTTTTTTTGGACAGACAATTTCTATACTTATATCTTGGTGCTCATGTTAAATTATTTGTATGGTTATTCTTTTTATTGCGATATATCCTACATAATATGCATTCTTTTCTTCAGATGATCCCGATGTTCCCCACGTACAACTTCATCGTACTTTCCTTAAGGAGCATGTGATTTTTAAGGAGGTATTACCTGTCTTCTGTGTTGTTTAGCTTGGTCATGTAGGTGAATGTATCAATGGGACCTTCTGCTTTATCTCTTCTATTCTCTCTTCGGTTGAAAATCAATAACTACACTGCCATTTTTCTCGCCAACAGGCTATTCCCATAAAGGATCCCTTGGTATTATCAAAGATCCATCAGACATACAAAGTTGGTTATATAAAGGTTTGAACAATTTACTCAAGCTCCAGACGGGATGATCTTTTTATTTATTTATTTATTTATTTATTATTATTATTATTATTATTATTTCTCCCTTATATTGTATGTACCTGTACACCATCTCTTATTCAGTTGTTACCACTTCCAGGATGTTGTTTTACCGAGAGTATTGGATGAAGTTACAATTTCAAGTCTAAACTCCATTATACATGGAAATAATGCATTGGTGAGAATGCAATTTTACAATTTTGATAATTGATCTATGGTTCTTTTGCCCAACGCATACTGATATGTATTTTATTCCTGTGCATTAGGTAATTTCTTCATTGAAAGATGACAGCACGTTTATTCAGGAGCTCTTTGCTAAGATGAGGTCTCCAATTATTTCTGTAGAATCAAAGAAAAACTTGGTAATTCTGCATAGTCTCATCTCCTCTGCCATACTGAATTCGGTCTGGTGCTAACTAGTGCAATAGATGCCATCATGCAACTTATGCTAATGGGTGACATTTTATTAACTGGTGGAAGTGGTCATTATCTTGGTATTTTATTGGGGGTGTGTTGTTTGTCTAAGGAGATTTTGCGAGCCAATTGTCATACTGGTATAAGGGTTTGCTACTTGAAAAAGTAAGCTTTTATTTAGGAGTTAGGGGGTAGCTCACCTTGTTGAAGAGTGCACTGGCTAAGACTTGAATGCTGATGTCCGTTGCCTACAGACTGACAATGGAAGGAGTCATTAGGACTTCTTTGGAGTGGATAAGAAGTGAAGAAAAGCATTAATGCTTTTAGATAGGAGTTAGTTTGTACACCATAATCACACCTTTAAGGAGATGGTTTTGCCCCCGTGATAGTTAAATAAAACTCTTTTAGAGATTGATCAAGGAATTGGATAGTGCAGGGAGTTGAGTTACTGAAGCAAAATATGTTAAATGGGAATAGTGGTTGGGTTCCCTACATCTTACTTTTCCTGTGGAATAGGCTTGTGGCATAGCGTCTCCAACTGTACTCCCTTTTCTTCGTTCGTTTTTTGGAAGGAGATGATTAAATTTTAGCCTAAAAAACACTGGGCTGCCCAAAGATATGTTTATTAGGCATTTTCGGTGGTTGCTTAGGGAATTAAGGCCTCGCACAAGATTTTGCTAGTCTGACATATGAGGCAGGATGATTGGTTGTAAGACAAGCCTTAAATAGGGGTCAAATTGGTAAAGTGGCTGGATTGATGGAGGTGAAGGTTACTGAGGATAAGTGATCCAACAATAGGGTTGTTGGTTTAATTGTAGATGGCCAGGAGTTGGTTATTGGTGGTTTGTTCTGGATTGAGAAAATTTTCGAGGAAAGACTTTGTGAGGAGGTGAGAATGGATGATTCCTAGTGACCTTGGTGTGGAGGAAAGACTTTGCCGCTATATGATATATTTATTGTTGCTGCATGGGAAGGTTTTGAACGCTGGTATGCTGAAAGAACTTCTCTTTTCCGAGGAGGTGAGAAACTGGATGATTTAGTGACCTTGGTGTGGAGGAAAGACTTTGCCGTTTATCTCGTTTATGTGTGGAATTTATAACTATCTTGTCTTACTCAAAATCACAAAAGCACGCTGGACTATAAGAATCTTTCTTGCCTTCCTTCCAAATTTCTTGCACTTGAGGAAATGTGGTCGGGTCAAAATAGAGGTCACACTGCCAATTTCCTAGTAGGCTAATGTGCCTTCTGAGATCCAATTCCACGAATAACAGTTATTGGATTTGGATTCAACATCTTGTCCGGTAGATCTTGCATATAGGAAACCAATTGCATTAAATGTTTTCCCACAATATTTTTTATTATTTTATTTATTTATTAATTAATTTATTGTGCTAAAATATTTTGTTTTTTTAGTTTACTATTTCTTTTAATGGTAATTATGTTCCTTTCCATAGTCTTTAGTGTAAATTTGGTTCACTTTTCAAGCCTGGCCTGACTACCTGCCATACTTTTCCACAATTTAAAGTTCACACCCATGACCCAACAGAAATTTGCGTCTCTCCACTCTCCCATACTTGCAGCAATGCCTGCCCAAAATAGTTCCTTCTCCATGAGCATACTCTTCCCACTCCACAATTGCTTATATATTAGAGCCTCGTTCATTGCCTTAAGGTTCTCAACTCAATACCTAATCCCCCTAATAACTCTTTTGTATTCATATGTCCATTCATGCATCCACATGCATATAACCATGTCATCAAGTTTACGATTTTTAATTTGAAAAAAAAAAGTTGATGTCATCTATACTAGCTTGGAATGTGATGATGGTATGCAATAAGTGGCTTTTGTAAGTGGCAGTGTCTTGGGTATACTTTCTAGTCTTTATGTGCATGTTTGCATGATTTATTGCAAGGATTAATCTCAATCTTCTTTTCATGAAATAGGTCCTTTTTTGCACGAGTTCTGTAGTTTAAGTAAGAGCTTGCAGTTGGTTCAGCAAGTTCGACTGTTTAGGTATGTGGTTATGAGCTAATCTACTTAAATCTGAATACTTTGGAACTTTTTGTAATATTGCTTCACGTTTTTATGCTTCATGTCAATCGGTTTATTGTTGTGTTGTACAACTCTTTATTTGAAAATGTCATCAGAGGCATGGTCGTTTACTTATTGTTTATCTGCATGCTAAGATATTGTTTTCTATTAGGGACCTCATTAATGAAGGCATCTTTGACATCATCAGTGATGCCTTGCAGACTGAAGACAAAAGACTTGTACTATCTGGGTATTGGTCATCCTTTCCATTACTCTTTCTAGATTATTGTTTCAACTGGATCTGTTTGGTATGCTTAACTTTTTTGCTTTGATGAATTTATAATGGTCATAGGATTACATCTTGTTGTTAATCCGGTTATTCTACTGGGAATGCAGGACAGACATCCTTATTCTTTTCCTTAACCAAGATCCTAACCTTCTGAGAATGTATGTCACTCGACAAGAAGGCAACATTCTTCTTGGACTTCTGGTATGCATATCTTTGTATATTTTTCTTTGTGTGGAAATAAAAATTTGGTAAAAATGTGTTAAATGCTGAAATACGAGTTTTTGCAATGATTGTAATCTTCTCCCTCGTTCTGAAATGTTTCAGAGAACTGAAACTGTCATCACTTTTACCTCCTATGACAAAGGCTTCACTGTTATAAAGGTGTTAAAATTATTTCTATTTTTTGTGCCGAAAATGTTTGCAAGGGTTTTCAGTGACTGAAAGCCAAAGAAAGAATGATTTTCTGTCGTAATACGCCCTTGGTCATATCTTGCCACACCCATTAGTGTTATTTCCCATATTGTCTTGGCCTCTAGTGATAGTTCCTTGAGGAGATTTGCAGCGCTACACTTACCACTGCAGTGCACATGCTTTCATTCATTCCTTAATAGGACCGCTTCTCTTTGGTTTGTCTTAAATTCTTAATTATATTCCACATTTACCAAGTACAAACGATTGAGTTGCATATATATTGAAATGCCTCTTCTTAGAATTAGATATGAAAGTAAGAGGGGAGGTAAAGGCCACAATATTAATTTTCAATAACATAAACAATAATCAGATTTTGGATGTAATACATGAAAGCTGAAATCTTGTTGCACATCACAAAATCTCAAAAGAATGCCCATTAAATGCCTAAACAACCAGTTCGGCATAAAACTACCCATCTTAATGTGTGGGTTTTGTTTGATATTAGATTTGAGGATGGGGTGTCTTATGCAATCAGGCAAGAGGGGGTGCAACGAGGAAACATCTATAAGAATGCAAATGATGCCTTTTGGGTAGTGTTGCATTGATCTTTTCCAGAACTCTTTTTTTATTTTATTCCCAGAGCTGTGTATTTGAAGTTTTGATATTCGATTAAAACTTTGAAGAGGAATGCATATAAGCATAGTAGTTGCAAGAAGCACTTTTTAAAAATAAAAGATTTATCTTGCCACATAATTTATATGGCATTGAACTATATAATCAATCCGTTTTGGATCTTTCCCTCTTATGACGAAAAGAAACACCTCCCAGACAGAATTTGTTACCATGTGGTGAGTCTTCACTATTGATAATTTTGCAAAGCATGCTCTTATCCTTCCTAACATATGTCCGCTTTGCAAAAGAGAAGCTGAATCCATCATTCACACCTTCCTCCTTTGACCTTTCACCATCTCCTGTCTGAGCAGCAATTGCTTCCGAATCCAAATTGGCGTTACTCACCAACAGATAACCTTCTCCAATGGATGAACACTTGAAATTCGAGAGCTTTCATTCCTTGAGAAAATGGAATATATTGGAAGTGCTATAGTTATTTCTATAGCTATTCCTTGTTTTCAATTCATAAGTGGTGTATGCATTCACTTTTTTTCAATTCGTAAGTGGTGTATTACACCTTTTGATTTATGTTTTGTACTGTATTAAATGATGCACTGATGGTAGCTTTATGTAGGTCAAAGGTATGATAACAGATTTTGGGGAGGATATGCACTGCCAATTTCTTGAAATTCTCGCATTTTATTAGACTCGTACACATTATCAGGATCACAGGTTCGTTTCCTTTCAATCACATGCAGTTATTTTTAATTTTACTTTCTTTATGAAATATTCAATTGTTGAGTAATTGTAAAGTATGTTGCAGTGCATTTTATAACATATGACCATAATAGCTTAGAAGATATACATGATATTTGTCATCACTTGGCTATGACCAATATTGCATTGTTTGCAGTAACTGCTGCCCATGATACTTCTTTAGAACCATGGAGGCATCTTTTAAGATAAGGAATAAAAACTTTATCATTGAAGCACATGCATTGTTGTACATTGAGCTTAGGGTGTGTTTGGTTGCATGGAATTCTAAGATGGGAATTGAAATCCCATGCCATGTACTTGACCAACTTTGATGTTTGGTTGTCCATGAGAATTAGATTACAATTCCTATTGTGAGTGTTCGGTTGCCTAAAACTAATCATGGGATTTTTTTTTTTTAAATTATGGAGATCCCACAATTCGCCCAACCAATTCTACTTTATTATATGTATAAAACAGGATGGTGTTTAGGGTGAGAGATAAAAGATGGCTGAGATTTACCCAAATATAATAATCTAACGGATCGTATAAAACTTAAAGCACCAAGAGTGCATTAGTTCGATTCTCATATCCAACATTTTGATATTTATTTATTTTTGTTCAATTGATGACAGTGATTAGGCATGTAACTATGAAGGATGAAAACTTAAGGGTGATAATGTTTTGACAAGTTTTAAACTTTTATCGTGCCAACGACACGGGAATACCCTAGTCTATATTACAAATCAGGATGGTGTTTGAGGTTAGAGATAAAAAACGGCTGAGATAAATCCAAATATAAGAATCTAACGGATCATATAAAACTTAAACCACCAAAAGTGCATGCGTTCGATTCTCATACTCAACATTTTGATATTTATTTATTTTTATTTAATTGTTGATGGTGGTGATAGCATGTAAGTGTGAAGTATGAAAACTTAAAAGTGATCATGTTTTGATGAGTTTTAAAACTTTTATCGTGTCAAGACACGGGGAATAACCATATATATATAGTAGTGGATGATTTTATCGAAGCTTGTAGCCGTCTTGGTGGAACTTGTACATTTAAACAACTCCAACAATATGTAGTCATTTTTGGCATCCATAGGTAGACAATTCTGTTTTGGTCACTGAGAACTGAAATCATGTGTTTTGTTGCTATATTCCAATCTTGTAACACAAATAAAGTACTATAATTTCAATCTTGATCATCTACTATGACCTATGAAGTACAATAATTCCAATCTTGTAACACCAATAAAGTCGGTCTTAAATGACCTATATCTTAGCCTATAACCCTTTAGTTCATTCCAATCTTGATCATCTATTATGTACCTATGAATGATCTTACTACAATTTCATGATCAAACTGTCAATAGGAGGACTAAATGATCCATACTGATCAAAATCTGAACAATATGATAGACAAGAGTCATTTTCAATCCTCATTCCATCACAAACATTATAGGCGACGAAAGGAATTGTACCAACAAATTAACCTGCAAATTGGCAATTAAACCTGCAGTTAATATTTATCCAACACTTGTGAAACCTGCAAATTTGCACCAAAAGAAGATTTAATGACAGAAATTAACCTGCAGTTAAATATTTAATGACCTAGAGTCATTAATGGTAACTTTACACAAAGAAACAACTCTATACCTACAATAGAATCAACTATACCACCTTTGACACAACTAAACAATATGGTTCAAATGAAGATCAAACAGACTGGGAAATTGGGAATTTCAAGTGGCATCTTCCATTTTTCAAAAGCAACTTTACTTCCAATTCCGTGTCATTGCAGCTTTACTTTCAAAAGCAGCTTTACTTCCTCATGATTTCATTGTAGATCAGTGCTTTATTGGGAGCAAATGGGTTTACAAAGCTACATATAATGGATCTATTGAAAGGCATTAGGCTCGTCTAGTAGACAAAACATGTTAGCATTATTTATTGAATATTTTGATGTATCAAATATAAATAACAAATAAAAGCATAAAATATACATTCCATGTACACAACCTTTAAGCCATTTTTTCGTGAATTAATTATACTAAACACAATCTTGTTCCTTCTTTTGGAGGGAATCGGCAAAGTTAGATATTGCTTTGGCAATCCCGGCCCTAGAACGAAGCAACAATGATTACAGAAGCATTGGTTGAATCCTATTATGCAAGAATTCGAATCCTTCTCTATGATCTCAAAGATGACTTCATGTAGGCTGAATCCCATGTCTAAGAATTCTCCTTTGATTTGATGGATCACCTTTGTTTGGGTTTCATCATCAATCTTTATGAACTCTTCCTTCCAAGATAACGGACCAGGTGATCCTATCCAATGATAATTGAAATTATTCCATTAGAAATAAGAAAAACAATGATTATATTTCAACAACTAATTAAAGGTTTATATGTAATAACTTTTTGCTTAAGTCAGGGATAAAGTGTTTTTGATATGTAGCTAGATCAGTCCTCTAGTAAGATCAGTCCTCTTAAGACCCCCTATTAAGATCCCCTATTAAGATCAGTCCTCTATTAAGATCAGTCCCGTATTAAGATCATCAGTGAATATATAATTTGCATGAACAAAAATCCTGAACTCGCATAAAATAAATTTACACTTATCCATTCACCATCAATTTTCATCAAGCCTTTTAGTTGTGCCACCCCAAGAAAACTTACCGAGACCAAAATTCTCTTCTTCCAAGCAATGGATGGAACTGATCCTCCTCAATCTTGAAGCAATCAATGGTGCCTCTGTTGTGTTCAATCTTCAAGAAAGGAAATTCAAAAAAGTCATTTGAAATATATAAATGCCTCAGATAAACAATTTCAGCAGCACAGCCAGATAAATTGAAGAACACACGAGCAATATCAATATTTTTGAAACATGACAATCATTTTCTGATTTTCTAAGCAAGCTAGATCGATATACACAAATTAATATTTTAGTATCTAATGTTAAAAACTAAAAAACTAGTTCTGAACTCGACCTACTTAGCTCACGACTCTTAACGTTATTAACGATAAATAA